>MU863964.1:0-155627 GCA_033296885.1 Triangularia verruculosa | reverse complement strand
ATGGCTGTATTTCGTTGAGTTTTGATGTGTGGGTGGTGTTTGATGTGGTGGTGGGGGGGCATTTGCAGTACCAATTTTTTTGTCCACCGCGTGCCGAGGGACCAAGCCACTGGGCCGTCTCCGGAAGCTGTCCCGTCAGCTGGCCAATCGCAGGGGCCCTCAGCTAATGGGAAGCCTCCCCGACGTGCAGCTCGGCTGGGCCCTGACGTAACAGCTTCTTTCTTTCGACGGCAAGCATCGGCCAACCGACTGACTCCTGACAGCGACTGATCCAAACTGCTAATCATGGCTTCCTACCGCGTTCGTCTGGCGGTGAACAGCGCTGTCACTGCGTGTTGGGCAGAGATTGGATGACACCGCAAGGCCTGGCTGCCGTCTAGAGGTTTTGTCCGACCGCCCAACGCCGTGTTCGCTTCCGACGCCCGTGTCTTATCTTGTTCCCTGTACAACGAGACGATCATATGACCGCCCTCAGCCGGCGCCATCCCGAGAAAATGCGAAGTTATCTTTGGCCTGGTTCGTTGTTTTCTTTCTTCGGTCCCCATCTCCGTCTTGAGAGGTCAACATTAGCTCATCAAACCTTATGCACAGATATACCGTCATGGCTACGCGGTTTCCACGAATAGCTCCGAGGGGGTTTCTGAACCATGGCGCCCGACGCGCCCCCGTCAACCTGACAACCTGTCGTCTTTTCACTCCTCGGCCTCGTCCGATACACAGCTCGCGATCCACACCACACAAAACAAGAATCCCAACTCCTAGAACCGCTCGAGTTGCCCCCGTTGGCCTGCTGGTTGGCGGTGGCCTCGTTGCCTCTGTTCTAGCATTCTTCCAGGCTCACGACACCGGTAATCTGCCGGAAGCGTCCATAACACCGTCCGCCGACGACCGCGATCCCACCATCCCACGGTTTCGCCTTTCCGATGTGCGAAAACACGGGCCCGACTCTTCCGAGCCATGGGTAATATTTGAGGACAAAGTCTACAACATTACCGACTGGGTTGAGGCACATCCAGGGGGCGATGTAATTCTCCGAGCGGCTGGTGGATGTATCGAACCGTACTGGAACATTTTCACCATTCACAAGGCTCCACACGTTCGAGAGATTCTGGACCAGTACATCATTGGCTTCGTCGATGTAGCAGACTTGGGCCCCGATGGACGGCCAGTTGCCGAAGCCATCGAAGATCCTTTTGAGAATGACCCGGTCCGCGATCCGAGACTCATCACGCATACCATCAAGCCACGAAACGCAGAGCCACCAAATGAAGAGCTCGACAGAACATTTTACACCCCGAACGAACTGTTCTATATCAGACATCATATGTGGGTACCAGTGGTGGAAGAAGCAAAGGCAGATGACTTTGCCCTCACAGTTGAGCTACCAGATGGTGAGGTGAAACGATACACCATTGGCGAACTCAAGGCCAAGTTCCCTACCCATAAAGTCACCGCCGTGCTACAATGCAGTGGAAATAGACGGAACGACATGACGCGCCATGCCGGCAAAACGAATGGACTCCAATGGGGTGTAGGCGCAATCAGCAATGCTGAGTGGGAGGGTGTCCGCTTATCTGATCTCCTTGCTGACGCGGGTCTCGACACCACACCCGCCCAGCCGGATACGAGCTCCCTACACGCCCAGTTCACTGGCGCAGAAGCCTATTCTGCCTCGATCCCTCTCCCCAAGGCACTTTCCCCCACAGGGGATGTTCTACTAGCATTCAAGATGAACGGCGAAACCCTTCCCCGCGATCACGGTTTTCCTCTCAGGGCCATCGTCCCCGGTAACGTCGCCGCCAGAAGCGTAAAATGGCTCAACAAAATCGTCATCTCGGACGAAGAAGCTACCTCGCAATGGCAGAGAAGAGACTACAAGAGCTTTGGCCCGAACGAAGGTCCCAACCCAGACTGGGATAAGGCGCCTTCCATCCAGGAAATGCCAGTAACGAGTGCGATCACCGGGGTGTGGGTGGGTGATTGCATCAAAAAGGTGCCCTGGATGGGCGGTGACAAGGCCGACAATCCGAGCAGCAAGAGAAGAACGATCGACATGGCAGCCACGCCCCAGAAGGTGGGGTTTACCTCCAAACCCAAAACAATCCCCTGCCCGGAAACGACACCAGACAATGAACCCATTGCGTTGCAGGGCTACGCGTACTCCGGTGGCGGCCGCAAGATCACCCGCGTTGACGTCTCACTAGACGGAGGCGCAACATGGGATCAAGCTGAACTAGTCGATGACTGCTCCAACCCGGCCACGCCCTGCCACTGCAACAGATCCTGGGGCTGGACACGGTGGCGGTACACTGGCACCCTTCCCGTACTATCCCTCCCTGTCTCCACCACCACCATCCTGCCCCCAGTGCTTCAAAAAGTAGGACAAGACTGCGAAGATGGATTCGGCCGATCGGTGAGCTTGCTGGGCCAGCTGCCTAAGAAGCAGTGCACCACGCTCATTGTGAAGGCCACGGACGAGAGCTACAACACGCAGCCGGAGAGTCACAAGGGGATATACAATGTCAGGGGCAACCTCGCGACGGCGTGGCATAGGGTCAAGATCTGTCCCGAGTGCACGAGGGGGAATGGGAAGCCGGGTGGTGTGACGTGGAACACGGGGGAGACGTACGGGTGCGGGTTTAGGAAGCAGGCGGAGGAGGTGAGGGAGGGGATGAAGGCGGCTGCTTCGGGTAAGGGTGGGAAGTGATAATTGGTTATTGAATTGGGTTTGGCGTTGGAAAAGCTGGAGTTTCAGGTGTTTTTGGCTGCGTTATCATGCGTTATAACCTTATTGAAGCTTAATATGGATTCTACTATGAAACGGAGTTACCAGTAAAAAGAATGGCGCGTACCCACGGCCGTCGAATACCGTCCGCCACCTGTCGTGAGTAGGTAGATTGCAAAAAGAAGAACGTCACATCAGTATTACAGTATTCAGCACTACACCGGCGCCAAAAACCGATCGATATTCACCCTCTCAAAAAAGCTGATGTGCCCCCAGTCGATCCAATGCTGCGCCAGCCGATCGTGCGATATGAGCAACAACCGCGACGTGATGAAATCATCTGTTGCGCCGTCCCAAATAAACGTTGGGGGGTCATGTCAGTCGTCATCATCACCACTTCCCAAACGTTCCCGAGAAAGAGGGGAGAACTTACCAAGTACAAATCCCGCAGAAGCGACATGGCCCTCACTCCGAACAATCCTCACCCCCTCAAACGGCTCATCCTGGCAAACCTTCACCAGCCCCGCATCACCCAGGTCGTCCACCCGGAATGTCAACTCCCCTCGGGGCACGTTAGGGTCTCCGGTGAGCTTGACCGCGTCCAGTCTGCCCCGGTAGACAGTTTTCTCGTACTTTCTCCTCTCAAAATCTTTGGGTGATTCCCCTTCCCGTGGTTCCAGAGAGCTAGCATCAAACGGCTCTTCGTCATCTGGCTGGGTAACCAAAAGAAACTCGCACCCGTGACCAGAGTAATCGCCCACCCAGATCCCCCGCCACGGCTTCTCCTTTGTCGGCGTATACAGCTTTGGGTCTAGCGTAGCATAAGTGGCAATCTCCTCCCCTATATGCACCCTTGACGGCAAGGTTTCGTCCACTTCTGGATCGTCGTTGACGGGTATGGTGTTGGCGTTTGTAAGGGAGTTTCTTATCGAGTTGCTGCCGTTGATGCCGGGGATTCGCATCGTCACCCATTTTCTCACGCGAAAGGTCTTGTCGGAGAGCTTGGCTCGGCAGGAGGGGCGGGCTTCGCGTCTGAGGAGTTGTTGCCGGAAGCGGTGGAAGGAGGTGCCGAGGACGCGTTGATCGGAGGGGATGGTGGGCGGTGGCCAGATGGAGCCGTAGGGGAAGGGCTCGTCAATGCGAAAGGAGAGTTCGAACTCGGTGAGGATGCGGGAGTGGATGAAGGTTGAGTACATCGAGTCTGAGTTGCTCCGCATGGGGACTTCGGAGGATAGACGGGAGCGGCTGATTTCAGCATGGGCATCTCCGCTCGGCGAGGAGCTGCAGGAACGGTCACGGCTGAGTTTGATGGTTGTGATCCCGCCGCTGGATATGGTATCGGAGCGGAAGTCGTGAGGCTCGGCAGGGTCGGGAGCATCAAGTTGGATTATGGGCTTGTCGAGGTGAAGCTGAACTACCGGATCAAAGTTGTGAATCATGACATTGGGGTCAGCAGCCCAGGGTTGGACAGTGCGGCTGCGGCTAGCGGCAACCAGTTGGTAGCCCTCAATACAACCTCGTCGTGGATCATAACGGGTGATTACAAGGCGGCCGGTGAGATCGCCATCGGAGAACCATATTTTGTATTTTGGTAGGAACCAGCGAGGGTCGTGGGCCTGATAGAGGGCTTTGAAGCTTGGACATGGCGAGGGCGACTTGACGCGGACGCCGGGCACGTTTTCCTGAATCAGGGCCTGCCAGAGGTGATCGGTAGTGGCACGAGTGTACAGGGCGCGAGATGTCGCCGAGATAGCGGCAAGATCAAAAGGGGATAAATATGATAGGATATTGTATACCAGCTCAGAGGGAAGCTGTTCCAGCCAGGAGGGCCCTACATATGGCACGCGGTCAGTTTGCACTAGATAGGCTTGATGTTGACATTCTCAACACTTACCTGTTACTGCCTCCTTTTCTTTGTCCCCTGGTACCGAGGAATGGTAGTCTATCTGGCTCATATCGAATGCCATTCTGAGGAGTCGAGACACAAAATGGATACAAAATTCAAGAATGAAGTCCAGAAGCATTGGCTGCGGAAAATGGTGTATGACGTAGGCACAGAGGCCAGCTCTTGGGCGGTTCTGGGGAATTAAGGGAGCGAACAGGCACTTGTGTTTATACTTGAGAGGTTAAATATGTGCCTTAAATGTCGAACGGAGTGTTCAATAAAGGCTTTGTATGGGTGTATGGGTGTCATTTGGTTGCAGCATTGAGCTGATGATGCAGAACAACGGAAGTTGGAGCTCAGGGAGCGGTCATGGAAAATGCGGGGTTCACCCCACCTTTAAGGCTTGTCAAGACACCCTGGCTCCTTTGTGGCCAGGGTTCATGACAGCTGCCATCAATATGCTTTGGAGTTTGATTCAGTATGACGGCAATATATCCTCAACTGAGATCTTTTCTGAAATGCAGCGTTCATCAAGGGGAAATGCTAGGTAGTTTGGCCCCGAGTGAGGCTACCCCGCACCTCCACATGCCCGTCGCGATCCCGAGGTCAAGCTTTCATCATTAACCAGGAAGTCGGTATCTGTGATCAAGACAGTCACCATTGCGAGCAAATATTCTCCAAGAGGATCCCTATAAGGCAGGTGAGACTCTCCAATACTCGACGACCTCCAGGCCTCTTCAAGTGCCGAAGCGGATCGCACGCAACAGCGGGAGCGATCCCCGGTCCCGACAGTGGGGCTCTTCGGGTACCAGTCCAATCACCTGCCTCATCAAGCAGCCCTGGGCATTCCATTATGGCCAGCGCAGCTCCACTAACCTCACCGCAATCCTCACCTTCCACGAACAAACGGTGTTGGGGGTTCAACATCGGCATTAACCTCCTCTTCATCTTTTATCCCAATATTGATTCAACATCTGTGTACAGTTTTATTTCTTCCCTTTTTGGCGATTGGACCAGACACTCCCAAATCCGGTTGTGCCGCGGTGAGTCCAGGTCTTTGGGTATCTGGTGACGGTGGCCGTCAACAGCCACCAACAGCCACCAACACGGAAGGTGACAAGAGCGAGCACTGCGCCCAACCGTTGCACATCGTGCGGCTTCATTGTTGGACATCAAAGCAAGAACTTTGGCGTAAGACGGCAACCAGTGAATTGTTCACTAGGGCTGCCGGCCAAAACGACTGGTCCTATCACTGATAGGTACCCAACCATCAACTGTCAGCTCATGCGGCCCAGCACAACCACGCGGATAGAATTTAAGGAATAGCCTCTTTTAGTTGAACGTGGTAGTCTCGGCCCTCGCACCTGTCACCACACTCGCAACTAAACCAAGAACCTGCCGCACGCACGCCACATCGTGTTCCAGTCACGCAGGCCAAGTCTTGTCCGTCACTCTCGCCTTCCTACTTCGTCATAGCAAAGCGATACATCCAGTACACTGTTCACGCGAATGTACATTCCGGACGCACGTGCGTGCTTCCACACGATGGCGTCTTTGATACCAATCTTCCAGGAGGTTTTACCCATGCTTATGCCGGCATCCATATCCGTGACGAAATCCGCTGAGATACTTCCGCCCACGGATCAGACAACCTCGGGTGATCAAGCCGATGATCGTACTGATGTCTCTCCAAAAACAGTGATACCCGCAGCAGCACCGACCCCAGCACCTACACCAACACCAGCATCAGCAGGAGGGTCACGAGACGTGCGGGTTATCAGCAGAGACGCCGTAGTCGGAAGGGCAGAGAGCATGTGTGCGACAGGTAAGCCAGAACCCCAATGCCACCAACCCCCCCTATCAGTCCCCCATATCCATCCATCCAGCCATGCTGTACCCCGTGATCAGTGGGTTACCATAGTAGGTGCGCTAGGGGTACTCCGGCCACTTCCACGCCCTACCAGCCACCTCGTTGAGCCTGGAAAAGAGTACCAACCAATCCTGCTTGCAGTCCTCGTCGTAAAGCCCCAATCAGCAACTCTCATCCACCACAACGGCGAACAAGGTACGTCTTCACCGCCCAAGTTCCTATGTCATGGCGAAAATGCGTCTCCATTGAATGATCCATGACCCTAAAACTCAAAGAAACCATTGTTTACGTGACCTCGGGTAAGGGAGCCCTGCTCTCCCAGCCGAAAGACGAAGACGAACGACACCCAGAACGGCAGTTGATCGAGAAGGGAGATTTTGCCTACATCCCCGCCTGGCTTGAGCACCAGGCTGTCAACGAATCTGACGTTGAGGACCTGATGCTGGTTGTGGTTCGCAGCGGGGCGACGCCAGTGGAAGTTAATCTGAAGACTTGGGGCGGGTCGGAGCTGAAGTCTGCGAAGCCATGACACACTCGCGATCATCGGTCTATATCTACTAGTATCTTTGTACATCTTCCAAGCAACCAAACAATACACACACATCACATCAGTCCTCCTTTTTGTTACCCTTACCACTAGCCAAGCAATATCTTTCAACCACCTCTCCCACCATCTTGCATTCCTTCTCATGTTCAAACACCTGTGCGTGATCCAACTCGGGAAACCACAAGATCTCGATCCCATCCCCCGTCTTGTGTTTCCTCACCTCACCAGCCGTACCCCACCCATCATCAATCCTTTCTGTCCAGTTCCCCTCATCACAAGCCAGGTACCTTGCTACGGTCCGTGTGTCAACAATCAGATCCTGTCCGCTCAGCACCACCGCCACATCTCTCCGCCGTTTGGTCAAGTCCTCTCTCCAGATGATATTCTCCCTCCAGAAGAAATGCCTCCCAAGACCTTCCCCAACACCGAGATCCATGCTGGCAAAGTACCACAGCTGCCATTCGTTTGCTCTTTTCGGTGCTCTCCGAGTGAAGTTGTATGCCACATCTGGCAAGTGCAGCAGGATGGTCACTGGATCAACGAGGACAAGACCGGTGACTTTGGGTGACAGCACCTCGTCACACAGGATGTGGGTTGCCAATACTGAGCCATAGCTGTGGGTGACGAGGGTGAACTCGTTCCAATGTTCTGGTAAATGGGACAGGATAGAGCTGAGCTCGGATAGAAACAGGGACTTGGAGAGGGGAGGGGAGGTCAGGCGGGCGGAATAAGGCAGGTTTTCCAAGATTAGGATCCCGACATCTTCCGGCAGAGAGAGCAGGAATGGGGGGTAGGGGTAGAGGCCTATTCCTATCCCGTGGAGGAAAATCACGGGCTTGTGAATGGGAGAGCGGTGGGGACGAAGGTAATAGGACAAATGACCTGATGGGGAGGGGATGTGATGGGGAAAGAGGTGGGAGAGGACGGGTGGTGGAAACGAATGGAATATCTTTGGCGACACGGTCGAGGTAGATGGAGGCGGCGGCGCAGGAAAAGATGGGCGGTGATGAGTGAAGCCATGGCGCGAGAGTGTGAAATGCGTGGCGGCGTCGATGACGCAGACGATGAGATACCAGATCACACTCCGGTATCGAGTTTCGATGGGGTCAAAGGTTAATCGAAGGGCGGTGGTCGCATTGCCTCGGCCGGGTGGGAAGTGGTGGTTGGAAAGGGCTTCGATTTGGGTGATGTAGCCTTCGATCTCGGTTTCGATTTCTTGTGAGAGGGGGGCTGCGGAGTCGGAATCGAAGAAACCCCACAAGATGAAATCACGGATGTTTTGG
The DNA here is from genome assembly GCA_033296885.1 of Triangularia verruculosa. NCBI lineage: Eukaryota > Fungi > Ascomycota > Sordariomycetes > Sordariales > Podosporaceae > Triangularia > Triangularia verruculosa. The sequence continues at coordinate 147,317 of MU863964.1, read as the reverse complement.
CGTTTGATTTCACTGAGGGGGGCGTTGAGGAACCAGAGTCTGATATAGTGGTTCCATTCGGGGACGTTGGCGGTGCATTGTTGGAAGAGGGCTTGGCGTTGGGGTTGCGTGAGTGGTGGGGAGGGGTGGATGGCTTTGCTGTTGAGGAGACGGGTTTTGTGTGGGAGATATAAGAGTGTAAGAGAGGATATTTCGAGTGTGCAGAGAGTGAGTAGTGAGGTTTTGAGGATTATTGCCGTGGTTGATCCTGATAGCGGTGAGAGCCCAAATTTGAATGACGTGAGGATGAGAAGCGACAGCTCAATGAAAAGCGCATTTTCGAGAAGGAAGATGCCGAGGCGGATGAAGATGAGGTTGATGAGTGAATGACTGAGCATGGCTTGATAGTGTGATTTTTCATTTATTATGAATCTGGTGCGTGAAAAATGTGGTGTATCTTCGAGCAGGTGGACCTAGGTACCTATTCTGTTGGGCTCTGATGACGTATGTGTGCCTGGTCATGCGTGATTGGATAGAACGACTTCACACAAAACAAAGCTCAAATCAGCCTTGTTCTTCATTCCCGCAAACAGAAAAGGCAGAAATATTGGGATAAAATTTTACATCTATCATTTGCATGTACATGGCCGTCACCCTGCTGAGCGGTGTCCACACTCTCAGTCCATAGGTAGTCATCAGTCATCAGTCATCAGTCATCTTGAAGCGGCTTCAACAAAATCTCTTGCATACATGCCAAATTTTGTGCCATTGATGGTCTCCCTGATCGACAAGGTTAACTCCTAATGGATCTTGACTAGGTTTCTAGCCATAGCGCCATGGGCCCCAGAGAACGAAAAGATACAAAAGAAAGAAAATAAAAGAAAAGAAAAAGAAAAAAAACAGGATGCCGGAAGCTTAGGGGCGTTGAGCGGCAGAGATCAACCATCACCGATTTGCCAGTGATAACAGCGTTTTAATGCCGTCAACGGCTGGACGCCAAGTGTGGGAAGGTGCAGCTGATATGGCTTGCCCTCCACCGTGTACCATCCTTCTCAATTCTTCTCTGATTAGGGTTTCAGCCTCTAGGCCGCCCAACTCCCATATACCCCTCGTCTTTCTCTTCCATGTCCAACTCAGACTCTTCCTCCTGACATCTCTGGACCGACCAACCAACATACCATGCTCACTGCCGAACCCTCGTCAATTCTCAGTTTTGCTGAAGAGGCGTAGTTGCTTCAAGCTCGGTCTGTCCTGTCACGCCATCCCGACTCCGACATCTCCCCTCACTGTCTTCCGTGGACACCTTTTCTTTTTCCCTGTTCGTTGATTTCCTCTTCAAGCTCAAACCAATTAACTGGTTGAGGTGGAAAGATGTATCTCCCTCACAGTGAGCACCAGGAGCCGGTGCAACCTCGCCTCCACGAGCGTCGTCAATTTCGCGACGCTTTCGAGCCCGTGACACGGACTCCCGAGGAAGTTGACGATGCCATCTATCGTCACATTCCGCTCTCGCCTGCTGCTCCTCGTCTCAGGGTAGCTGAGCCCTCGGTTGTGGCGGTCCCATCACGCACTCTTTCACCATCATCAATGCTGGTTCCGTTAGCGACACCAGTTCCGACAACACTGGTCGTATCCACACTCACTGCGTCTTCCATCATTACAACGGCCCCAATCACCACTGGTACTGTGGTGATTCACGAGACCAGCCAGAACGGGACAGCCACGGTACTTTTCCCAGTCCACAGCCAGTTCTGCCCTTGCTAATCAAGATAAACTTTAGGCTGGCCAGAACCTGTGGGAGATCCCCAACGCGAACCCTGGCACCAAGTTCATCATCGCGGCAGTCGCCCTGTCAATACCGCTCTTGATTCTGCTCATCATGGGGAAGGACATCTATAGACGCCATATACATCCCTCAGTTCACCGGCGGTGGACCACCATGAAGGCTGAACGGGCTCAGGCAGCTGCGGACGCTCGCGCCAAGATGGCAGCAGCAGCAGCAACGGAGAAGAAGGACGATGGTGATGACAACAACGGCGGCGATGGCTTAGATCAGGCTAAGGAGTCGTCGTCCACTGACGCCACCATCGTTGCTAAAACGAATACGGCGCCCACCCAGCCTTCTAACCCACCCACGACAACTACGGGCGCCGGCAGAGCTTCCACAGGCTTTGGCAGCCGTGAACCGTCCACCAGCAACACTAAGAAAGTCGAGTTCATCGATCCAGACAGCATCATGCCCGCCCCTAAAGCGGATTTTGCGACCCCTAGAACCGCCGACCAAGCCGCCGCAGCAACCCAAAAGTCCATTCAACTGGCCTCTACAGCTGCCTTCCCCGCGACCAGGTCGTTGACCCACCCTGTTGTTAAGTCCTGCTGCAAGGGTAAGGTCGAGGGGTCTATGGCAACCTCTGACTACAAGCCAGCATACGTGACCACGTCTGACCACAACCCAGCGTATGCTCCCACGAAGCCCCTCTCGGGCTACACGAGCAACACCGTCGCTAGTTCTACGACCACTTCAGGTGATAGGCCTCTGTCCAAGATCTCTGAAGAGACCGAGGCTGGAAGCAGCGTGACTGCTAGCAGCGCCGAGTCGCTCAACACAGCGATGAGGCAGAATGTCAGGTTGCATTCGCTAATCTCGGGGAGTGATGATAGTGTTGGTGATCATGACGACAGGAGGTCGAATAGCAGTGCTAGTACCGTCAAGGCTGTTGGGACTGCTCTTTGATGGATATGATGGGATGAGGACGAGATGAATGCCATGTCGTGATGGGTGGACGGTTTGCTTATTGAGAGAGGTCGACATGATGGATGACAAGGAGTGGGCGGAACAAGTGCTTGGTGGGGACAACGGCATTGGATACCTGTGAAAGGTCTAGCTTCTCGGTCATGACTCAAGGGTGCTATGGTGTATCTACTTGGTTTCTTCTGTTTATCTACCTACCGAGTGCCGATTTATCTATAGGGCAAATGTCACTCGTCGTGAACTACCTAGATACTTTGCCCACTCGCTACACATCTACCTAGGTACGTTCCTCGTGGGAGGTCATACAACAGCGTTGGCTGTGTTGCGCTCCAAAGCATATCTCCTTATCCTGGACCGCCGCACACTGATGATACGCGAAGCCTTGCATGTCCCTACGCCATTTATTTCCTGTCAAAATTGAGCAGTGCGCCATATGACTCAGCCTTGCCCCGGAGCTCCGGTGAGCTTGCCACTGTCACCAAATATCACATGCAACTGAGGGTACGATTGTTTTCAGGTTTCTACGTGTGAGTGAGCAGGGCAACTGGTTTGCCGCGATCTCGAGGATATTTCCTGTATACATTGGTCTGATTTCTATGCTCCTCTTAGGTCTTCTTTGTCCAATCATCAAGGCAGACAAGTTTATGGCTCACGGCTTTGCGTGGTCCCTCACATTTCCCATTTCCCGTCCCTCGGTGACAACACCTGTTGGCTGTTGCCTGACTCCGGCAAAATACAGTGGGTGACGACCTGGGGTTTGTTGAGTTTGTAACCCTCCTGAACACCACCTCAAAGAACTGCCCCAACGAGTATTGCCTTCCTGCACCACAAGATGCACGTTGACGCCACTCACAAGCTTCAATCAACCTAGGTATGCACGAGTTCTCACAGTGCGAACCGTTGGCTGTTGCCCTGCTGCGAGAATTTGGATAAAGCATTGTTGGATGCAAGTCAACGCCATTACCGCTTTGAAGCACCACCTGATCTGAGGGCCACAGGATTGAACGCCCCGCCATGCAGCCGTTGGTGACCGGCGTGAGAGCTTTCTGTTCAGTTCTCCACAGCGTATCCCTCACATCGCACAACTCACCAGCAACCTCATCTTCGAAACAAGTGTCCTCTTGTTCCATTTTGTAGCCTACCGTATTTGGTCACCACTCATATGATTGAATGAAGCCTCCATCCTGTCAGACAGAGCGTACAATAAAAGTAAAAGACATGTTGAAATGTGTCGTGGGTTTACCACCGGAGAATCACTGAACTTCGGAACTTATTGCCGGGCCGGGCCGCTGTGCTTTGTGAACGAAACGTTAAAAGGCCCGTGCTGGCTTTTTATTTTTTAAGATAAACTCGGGGTACTATATAACCTGTTAATTTATACTATATGGGGCCTGTTTTCGCTATATTTAACCTTAACCTTCGGGAATATCTCGTATTTTAGCGATGAATGTAGAGATAGTCTTCTTTTATCCTTTATTAACCAGCTTACTATGCAACGAAAAGAAAAGCCGATTTTTTTAAAAAAAATATATTTTCTTTTATACTCTTATATCTACTTAGACCTTTTTTTTCTCACGAAAAGTGGGATATAGTATGTTAGTGAAGATAGTGAGTGTAGAAGCCGTGTCTTCTTCAACATAAAGACGGGCCCCACATAGTATAAATTGACAAAGTGTATAGTACCCCGAGTCTGTCTCTTTTCTTTTTCTCTTCTAGAATAAAGATAAATCAACCGTTTAAAAAGAAGACCACCTCTTAAATATTGGCTAAATCAATATTAAAAAAGACCAAAATGAAGCTTAAAAGATGGCGATTTTAAATATCTTCCTAGATTTTAAATTACCTAAGCTATTCTAAGAGTAAATATCTTCACTTAAAAAGTAGATCGTTCGACAAAGAATAGTTTAAGTAAGGTTACATAATTCGCTCAAACATCGTTATACAATGTATAATACGAAGACCGCTAAAATTCCGCTGAGATTCCGCTAAAATAGTACCAAAATGGCACTAAATGGCTTAAATTTATATAAAAAGATAAAAAAACCCAGCACGGGCCTTTAACGTTTCGTTCGTAAAGCATAGCGGGCCTCTTCACTCCGAATCGCCTGGCGCCACTTTTCTAGAGCAGTCAGCCCTCGCAATTTTGGTAGCCACCCACATCAATATACCAAATATCTGGTTGTGGCTTCTGTAGGTAGCTTTGCTCTGTGTTGTCTGATCCATCACCCTTTTCTGCCACCTTCTTGCATGTGCCTTGTGACCCACAGACCTGGCGTCCATCTTCCCAACGGACCAACAAAGAAAGCGCCCGTACTCGCCACAGAAGGAGATGTGTATCAGGACGGGATTACAACTTTAAATACAACCCCCGTCAAAGGCAGCCCCTAAAGGCGGTATCCATGATGGTTACATACAGGCCAAGGAGCAGGAAGCTCTGGGAGTTTGCCAGACGGTCTGATGGATGGATTTGTTTGTCTGCGGGTATGAATACCACCTCTGTACGCTCTCTTGAAGGCTTTCTTTTGTTTATCTAGTTAGTCAATGCTAACAGTTAAATATTTGCATCAAAGTAACCGCGTGGGTTCCAAACCCAACAGGATGAATCCGAACAGACGCCCATCGTCCCAACAGCCGACCTCTAGAGCGCAATAATGCTGCCGCCCGGCCGCTGACCGCCGAGTTGGATCCACGGGACTTGATGTCTGAATTCCCGCACGCAACGATGGACAATAGCAATAATTCGGCGCTGTTTCGTTTCGGTATGGAGGTCGGGGTTGAGTCGACAGACTGGGGGGAGGAGTTTGGGTGGAAGCGATCTACCAAACAGAAGAGATAGCACCGTCTCGGACAAGGGTTCAGGTCCTGCTGTTCTGTCTCCCTGCTGCTGCGTTAACATCTTCGTCTGTCTAAAGGGAAGACGAGGTACTTGCCGAGCTTGTGCTCTCCGGTGCGGTGTCTTGGAATCAGGTGTTCACTTTGGCGCGCAAAGGACTGGGCGGTTCAGGCGAAGGGGGGAATCGTCGGAAGCTCTTGGCTGTTGCTACAACGCTGGGGATCTACTGCGCATGTATCCCAAGACCGGGAGGGCGGTCGTGGGGCGGGAGAGAAGATTTCGGGCGGATCATGACGTGTACCTATATTCAGATAGCCTTTCTGTGGAGAAAGATGGCATTCACGATAGCACGGCAAAGGCTCTGTGGAGTAGATCTCAGGGTGGTATTCTTGGCTGTGGGTTAAATAGGTGGATGGAATGCTCTGGTGGGATATAAATACGGTTATGTACGCTCGTTTGAACCTTTCCTTGCTCTTTTCCTTTTGTTCAGTCAATATCATCAGTTGATTACATGCTTCAAAATAACTGCGTGGGTTCCAAACTCAACACTTTCCAAGACGGCGTCAAAGTTTTTGATCTATGGGCCCCCCTGGGAAATCAAGCCTTAAGCCCACCAGCCCACAAATTCGGGGATGAGGAACGGAAGTTTTTCAAGGTTCGATAAAGGACCTCACAATGGTTGGGCATGACCCGTTAGTGGGGCGTTTGACTTTCGTAACTCAGGTAAGCTTCAAGAGCTACCCCTCCTCCCAAGCGTGTTCAGAACCTGGAAGTCAATGATACCATGGATGTGGCCACGGGGGCTTAAGTTTCATGGACTCCGATACCGCCCTTATTGCTACAATAAAACCCATCTCGGTCGGCTGCGCACACCTCCTCTTCCTTCTTTCTTCATTCCACTGGCACATCCATCCATCCATCCATTCGCTCATTCATTTAGTCCTCTTGTGCCGGTTGATCGGGCACTAGGATCACTACCTACATCAAGATGGCATCCGCGTTCGAGAAAGATAAAATCCCAGATGATTGGTCGGATTGTGGTGTCAACAGCGATGACAACCACTCCGTGAAGTCTCTCCCCGACTGGGACTCCGATTCAGCAGTGGAAGAGGGTCTCGAGGTCAAGCATGCTACAACCTCTGATGCAGGAGAGGTCGTATACCTCTCTGAGTCGGAGGAAGCTGATGGTGTCGAGTCACTTGCTGATACCGAGGAAGGATCCAATCCAAGTGGTGTGAAGCTATATCCCACCCTACCTACCCCGTGGGTAGGATGTCCTTTTGGTTCCACAAGTGGTTCACCCCAGCCTTTGGCCAGCGAGGCCAATACACGACCCCGGCACGAGCACTCCAATTCCAGCGCAAACGATGATTCGGCACACGGTACTTCTTGTTCTTCCACAAACCGATGCTACCTTATTGCTACCACATCGTTGCCCACGACGCCCCATGATTCCTCCCTATCCGAGAGGCCGAAGACGCCATCAAATCAAGATGGTAAGCTTATGGCTCTATCCATGCTTGTTCGTGCATTTTTTGGTGGAATGGAGAAGCCAAAGTAAGTGCAGCCACTCATGTGTGGTGATCTACATCAACATCTCTTCTAACTATGACCTAAACAGAGCGTGTCTGTTTGATTTATTCGAGGCGAGTTTCGACAACCTCATCGGGCCCATTGTCAACCAACTCAAAGCCATCTGCGAGGCCGCCACGATAAGGTTGTCGAGAATACCTCAAACCACTAAGGAGGGTCAGGCGTTAAAGTACCTCAACGACTTCTGCACCCTTGCGCTCACCTCCTGTGATCTTGCCATTACTGCGGTGGGCGACTGGGTGCAGTTTCACCGGGATCAGTATGAGACGGTAGCGGATCGGGATCTCGTGTTTGCCAGATTTCATGGCCGCTTCCTAATTAACGCCATGGGCAATGTCGAACTCTTTGGGGCCAAACTCATTAAGCTGGCCACGTACGCAGCTGCTGGAGTAGAGTGGCAGATGGTCTCGATCATAGGAGCAGTGCATGGCCATTGGGCCGCGCAGGTGAACCCTTGGTTGGCTCTGGCAAAGACCAAGGAGAATATGACATGGAAAACCTATCATGACCAGGGATTAAATGCCCGAGTCAACATGGGAGAGCTCACTTTGTTTCACTCCGCGATTCCGGGTATGACTGGGCAATTGGAGAGAAGGGTATTGGCTCGATGTTGGATGCAAGCGCGGATTTGAATGGCGTTTAGGGGTTTCTGGAGGTTTTATGGAATAAATGGTTCAAAAGAATGGGGAGCATCGACATATACAAAAAGAAAAAAAAAGAAAAAAGGAAAATTGACTCAGGTAAGCTGCGGTAATAGACTACCGTAATAGTGTGCCCTACCACACCATGGTGCACGGCGAGCCAAGAGTTGGCCCAAAAATTTGGTAACATTATTATAGAAACATTATTATAGAACATAATTATAAAGTGACGTGCTCTGTTTTCCCGTCGTCGACGCCATTGTGGACTAGGTACTCAGGGGTTCAGGGGCCAGGATGGACCGTGCGTTCAAGTGTTTACACAGTGTGACACCAAACGTCATTTCTGTAGGCACTGTGCAGTGAATTCCCGAGATTGGTCCAAGCCCAATTGATTCAACACACAAGGTAATCGGTATCGACCCCGCGATCCACCTCATATTGATACCGGCATCCAAACTCGCGATCGTCCTGCGTAGTTCAGGCGTCTACGTACCTTGACACCTCCCAGAACCAGCTCACCACATCTCACCGTCAAGTCCATCTCCTTACAGTCGCGGCACAAAGGATCTTTATCTACGTGGAATATACACGTCGATAATGCCCTTCATTCGAATTCCTCCGATTCTGTTGGATGGGTTTTCCCCCGACATTCAAATACAGCAGGCATTCGACACGTCCTGGGGAGCTGCTTGGCTCACCAAGGCGTATACCAATGTTGACCACGAGCTATTTCGGAACCTGGACTCAATTGTCTTTCGCAGCATCAGATATGGCAACAACGTGGCAGTTCTCTTTGGTACAAACAGCAGTACTCTATTCTTCCCGGGTTTTCGGATGAATGCGCTAACAAATCTTTCATAGGTGCCTTGATGGAGTGTGCTGAGTTTTACGACCTTCCATCCTTCTGGCAAGTCATCTCGCAAGGTTTTAGTGCCAACGGAGATGCGGTCAAGGCGATAGTCACGGTGTTATCTGACGCTCGTCGAGCTGTGAGGCATAAATACACGACATCTGGCTCATCACAAACTGCTAGATTTGCAGATGAGTGGATCGAGTTTCTCGATCATCGCCAACAGAACACGTCACCTTTCAAGTTTGAACCGAAGAAAGAGGCTGACCTCAGAGGAGTCGCTGCTGCTTATTTCCAAAAGCAGCAGAAGCAATGGTTGAACGCAGCTTGGGTCCCTAGACCAGACCGGGCTGATCTATCGACACCACAGCTCTCCATCAAAACGTCAAACTGGGGTCAACCGGCTTCTGGTAACCCACAAGAGACGTCAGGGTTCTCGAATAGCTGGAAGACTCCTCGTTTGCCCCCAAGTTTCTTCACTACAACTGACTCTCTATCTGCTAGCAGCAACACTATTCGGTCCAATCCCCGCAAACGTTCTGCATCCCCACAGCCAGACCGCACCTCAAAGCAGGCCAAGACGTCATCAACCTCAAGTAAGGTGCCTACAATCGTCGACGCCCGGACCAAAGTACCTCTTGGTCAGTCAGCAGCCGAAGCGTCTTCCTCGTCTCGCTTGATCTCAATAAAACTACCTGCTCCCCCCGGCGGAACCAGCACCCCAAGATCGTCGTTGCTACTGAAGTCCAAGGCACGAACCTCTGGCAGTTCGGCATCCAGTACAGCTGAAGTTCCATTCTCGGACCACAGAGCGTCTGTTCAAGATGGCGGAGACGTGACCAAGCTGAAAGCACGAATTGCGGCTCTGGAGAAGGAGCTCACTGATATCAAATCAAAAGCCGCACCAAAGGCCGCCATCGCCAACAAACCGCAAGATGCGACATCCAGCCATCCCGCAGGATCTGTTATAGACCCACAAGAACTGAAAACCACCCTCTCCACCATCAGCAATGCAGTCTACACCCTCATGGAGTCGTCACACCACATGGTGGACGGGCTCCACAAACTGCAAGAAGATTTTTCGGTTTCCAATACCGAGACATCAGAACCGAAAACCCTCCACCAGGCCCTCGCTCGCACGGAGAAACATCTAAAGTCAGATTACGACACCCTGATGAAGTTTTACCATGACTTGCCCGCTAAGAACGGTACATTTGCCACCTCGGCGACAGAGAAGATGGCGGAGGTTTTGGCGGCGTTGGATGCGGGGATGAAGAGGGTGGGGGAGTGCAAGTCGCTTGGGGATAGGAAGGCGGCTACGCAGCTATGATAAGGCCTATTCGAGCAGGGGGTTGATGGCATCGGGCACGCCTCTCTGGAAGAAGTTTCAAGGAAGAAACAGGAGAATTAACGTAGGATATTTGTATTAAAATCTGAAAAGGGGGTATATGACCATTCGGGAAGCGGTGGTGTATGCAAAAGGTTCTCGGAGAACAGAACAGAGCACCTAGCTATATGGCAAAAGTTGATCTACTTCGCTCATGGCCACTTCTGTAACTCCAAGAGAGGAAATAAATCAACCTATTAAACAAGGTATTCCTAGAGCTCGACTGAGTGGAAGTTCACTATCAGGTAGGTAGGCACACTGACTGGCATGACCCAACACTGTGATACAAGATTGGCAACGCCAGAAAAAGGATCTACAGCCCAGCACCTTACAGATGAAAACAATGCAAACTTTAGACTCATATTACCAAGAGCCATACTTTTCGGACATTGCGCTTAGTTTTCTGGACTAGGTATGTGGCCTAAATATTCCCAACTACAACGTTAACCCTTGTTTTAAATAAATTCGGAACGTAGCTAAGTGCCCGTCGAAGGCTAAGGTATTCTTCTTTGATCGCCAGCACTACTACCGCATTCAATTTAGAAGAAAAAACAGCAATATTTACATGTATAGTAGATCTGAATATTGAGCACCTTGTTGATATTGATAGTTCAACCAATGGCCATGGAGAAGACTCAAATAGGTAGGTATTCCTGAAGGCCAAAGGGGATGCATGGTCCGAAAAGAATATCCTATTACCAAAGCCCAATACTGAAAGATAAAATGAAATATCCCAGAGACAGAAACCCAAACACTTGAACACTACCTTCAAGCGTCCCCGCGAACGTCTTCAACCTCCTCCTCGCCTTGCTCGTCCAGGAACCCCAATCCACTATCATACCGCCTCCTCTTTGTCCCCCTTCCAGTCACTCGCCCCGCCATACCACCATCCAATAAACCCTCGTCTCTCTCAGCGTCAGGCTCATCAGCATCCCCCCTAGCCAAAGCCAAAACCCTCCCCAACTCCCCCACAATCCTCCCCGCCTTCCTCTTCTCCACCTCATACTTCCGCGAAATAGCTCGGTTATCCTCCACCAATCCCTCATTCACCCCGTTAACCCTCCCAATCTCAGCCTTCAACCTCACCACACTCTCCGCCGTGTCCTTCAGTTCACCACTAACCCTCTCCACCTCCTGCCTCAGCTCCAAAATCTTGGCATCCTTCCCCCTCAACTGCTCCCCATGCGTCCTCCGTAGCTCCGCCAACCCCGTCTTGTGCCCCTGCTCCAGCTGCTCAATCTCCCCCTTCAACCTCCCCACCTCTCTCGTCTTGGCCGTAACCTCCCTCTCCAGAGCAGCAATCTTCTCCTGCTGCTCACCATGCGCACTCTCAAACTGGGTCTCAAGCGTGGCAATGAGGTTCTCCAGCTCAGTCATGTCCCCGGTGTATTTCGCCACCGCAGCCTTCAGTCTCTCCATCCCGGCCTCCAGCTCCTTCTTTTCCTTTTGCTCTTTCTGCAGCTTCTCTCTCAGGTCATCCATGACGTCGACTCGGGCGCTGAGCTGCTCGCGGAGGTTCTGCTCGACGGTGTGGTACTCGTCGATGGCGTCCTCGCAGTCTTTGTTTCGCTGGGTGAGGTCTTTTAGTTTGGCGATCATGGTTTGGAGGATCTTGGAGCCGGAGCCGGAGCCGGAGAGGGGGAGGACGAGCTCGCCGGGGGAGAGGTACTCGAGCTGTAGGCGGCAGGAGCGGAGGGTGCTGGATATGGTGGTGATGATGTCTAGGGAATCGGGGTTGGGGGCTTCGGGGTTGAAGCCGAGGGCGGAGAGGGACTCGTTGAGGGTTGTGAGGGCGTGGGTTTTGTCTGATAGCTGGGTCAGGGTTTGGGAGAGCTTCGTGACAAGATCGGAGTGTTCTGCTTGGAGGCGGGTAAGTTCGGGATCGGGGAGGGAGGCTTGAGCCCCTGAAGAGGTGGTGGTTGGGGCTGAGGTGAAGGAGGGAGTCTTGGTGGAACATGGGGTTAATGGATCGGTGGCGTTGGCAATATCTAAGAGTTGCCGTGATGGGCTGGTAGATGGTGGTGTAGGGAATGATGAGCGGAAAGAGGCAGAGGTGTGGACTGTGGTTGCTTTTCGTGTGGGTGTGCTGCAGACCAGTTCTGCCATGCTGGAGTCGCCAAACATTTCTTCGTCTGTGTCGCTATCATGCTCTGGTGGGTCCATGTCCAGATCCACGAAGTGACTGTCGTCTGAGAACGGATCATCAGCCGATCTTATCAGTCCTGGTGGTGGAGGACTGCTGCTTATTACTGGCGATGACTGCGATCGTGATGAAGTGGCACCGGATATCTGGCTCAACTGCCTCTTCAGTCGTGATATCTTCCTCTCCAGGTCCACCACTCGGTCTGTGTCCACCATCACTGTCTCCTCTTGTAACCTCATGATTTCCTCGTCCTTTTCTTCCAGTTCTTGTCTCAGGCGGTTCAGTTCTGCTTTCGTCTGCTTGGCCTTGGTCCTGCGTTCGGCAAAAATGGTGTTCATCTCCTCACTGAGTCCATTGCGTTTGATGCGTCTTTTGACACGGCCATCCAGTACTTGGCGGAGGGGAAGGAATGTGATTTCCTCACTTTCAGTCTTGGAATTTGCGGTTGAGTAGAGTGAGGCTGAAGAGTGTCGGCGCTTAGGATGAGATTTAGGGGTACCGAGCAGACGGGTTCGGGATATCATTGGTGTCAGGCCCGTCGACGATAACGAGGACTCATCTTCTATCTGTGCCGCTCCACCTCGTAGGATTGGTCCCGGGTCTGAAAATCTCACGCGTTTCCCTGTCGTCCTCCTTCGTGGTGTCGTCGCAACTGCCGTTTCTGATCTTTTTGGTGGGGCCGTTCCTGCCGATGACTGCCCCTTTGTTGAATCCATTGATGCCTGAAATTTGGCGCTCGTGACCCTCCGCGGTGTGCGCCGGAGCGCAATAGGAGCATCTGAATCTGCCATCGTTCCTTCCTTCCTGACTGAAAGAAAAATTCTTCAAAGGTCTGACCACACTGCCACACGTGGATATCGGATGAAGAGATGTGATGCGGATTTGTACCCAATTTTGAACCCAAGGGAAGGTGGTCACACCCTGGTCGCTCCTGCGTTGCCCCACAGCTGCAGCCTGCAAGCAATCAGGCATGTTTATTTACTTTCCCTTCTTGGGACAGTGTGGGTCCAGGGGACGCGACACACAATCCAATCAACTTTTTTTTTCTGGGCGCCCTCCCTGAATTGCCTCCCCCCCACCTCAAATAATTGATCGAGTCACCATCGCGACTGTGCGCGCGACCTGGAATCTTGATGCACTTTGCACGCGACGTGCCACGTGGTGAGGCGCGAGTTGACAATGCTCAAGCTGTATAACGTAGTAGAGACCGTGGGACCAATCCAAAAGCTCTGTCCACACCCAAAGTTGCACAAAATGGCAGCCCAAAAACCTACGCAGGTATCCAGAACACCTACCAACTATTCTTTGAGGCTGATTAATTTTTATTAAAGCCCTATTGGCCATCTCTGGTCGCTCAAACACTTTCTTTTAGCCTTGTTATATCTCTCTAAGGACGGGATACATCGTGGACATTTCAGGGCAATTGAGGCTCGATGAACACGCCACACCACACCACAGTAGCATCAAATAGGTAGGTAAGGTATATGGGTGATTCAAGTAGATATAAGATCTTTGAGAACTAGTTTGTTCAGTAGATGCACCAGTCAACATATTCTACAATCTGATCTCTAAGGTACCTGACATTTCGTCAGAGAAAGCCGTGGTAGAAAACTGTGTTCTGGATCTGCTTAGTTCACCTGGACATTTATCTCGGCTTCGAAATTCTTTCCATGGTGTTCACACATCTATTGTCATTAGACGTGGTCTATCTATTGAAGAATTAGATCGATTGAGGGCGGATCAGTTGACACACGCCTGCACATTGCTGATCCGATCGAATAAGACTGAGCACTGGAGAAGTCCCAGTGGTGCCTAGGTGGTCAGGCCGGTATATGGGGTCCATCCAGACTAGAGTTGTATAATCCAATCCGTTGTGATTTCTACTTCACGTCTATATGGACTTGTCTCTGCCCATAAATGGCTTTCAAGTCGAGGTCTAGGATTAGCTACCATTGGCCCGCTCAATTCAAAGGCAAAAATGCGTGTGATGGTATTCCCTAGACAAGACAGATGAAGCACAACTGGAACATGCAGTATGGATCTAGAGACCCCCGGAATACGAGAGCTCTCGATGATGGTCGCCGCCTAAGGACAGAGCATGAGCTACTGCCCTCCGACTCTGTTGTTATCAGCCTGATATTGTTACTCTTATCAGCTCTCCAGACCAGAGGACCCGTCGTTCCTTCCGTCCAAGTCTGTAAAGGTACCTACGACGAGTACTTTGTTGATCTTCCTTTTCAAACTCTCCGCCTGCACGCGAATTCGTTTCTCTCGCTCGCGAAAGAATCTCCCCGCAACACCACACCACACGACCGCGCCACCATGCCCCCCAAAAGGGCACCCATCAAGAAAGCCTTCTCCACGGGCGGCCGCAGGGCCACCGTGGGGAAGGCTACCGTGGCGACGACCTCCCAAGGCGAAGAAATCGCCACCAGCTCGACCAAGAAAGACGGTGATGCCAAGGACGAGGCTGCTCTCGACGGATTCCCTCTGTTCCGTCATTTCGCTACCGAGATCCAGCAGGAGATCTTCACCCAAGCCATTCGCAAGCCCGGCATCCACTACATGGCTGTGAAAAAAAAGGTGGTTCTGGGATACACACTTCCCGATGGCAGGGCAACCGCCGCTACGTGGAAGCTCATCTATGCACCCCGCAGCACCACAAAGGATGGCTCTAGCCACCGGCTCAGCGAGAAGATTTCGAAAGTCAACCGCAAGGCTCAACAGGCGGTAGAGTTAGCCAACCAGAACAAGGGCCAACTTCCTTTCAGCCGTGCCTGGAGTCTCATCGATGTCAAGGACGATCTTGTGGTCTTCGACTTTGCTATCGGCGCCACGCGACATGTCCACTCTGACTTTCGTTACTTCCACATTGACAACCAGATATTCGCTCCGTTCTTTGACGCCGCTGCCTCCTACCCCCTCGGAAAGACCAAAGTCATCGAAGCTGCCAGTGGCGAGACCAAGCAGATCGCTTTCAAAGGCTTGGCTGATGTGAAGAAGATCGGTTTGTTCTACAAACAGTCCACCGATCGTATCTGTCGCAAGTCAAACACGGTCTTCCAGTGCTGCATCCATACTACAATCAGTGTTGGCGCTCACAAGAACTGGATCATGTGTCCTGAAGAGGTTGCCGGATTCATCGATTCCCTCCCCAGCATTGAGCAGCTGTACTTCCTTATCCAGCCGAACAAGAAATGGAGCAAACAGGAGGAAGGGCGTATTGCGCTTTACAAGAAGTGGTTTTTCAGCTGTAAGTTCACCAAACCAAACCTTTTCATCTCAACTACCCTTACTAACAGTTCACCAGCCTACCACGAACAACTCCGTACAACTGGCAACGTTGCGGACTACCTCACCATGTTCCATGACGCCGACAAGACCTACATCGAAGTCGACCGCTTCCTCATGCTTCCTAGCGGCAAGAAACGCCGTATAGATCTTGAAGTTGTCAAGGAGGCCAGGGATGTTATCAAGGAACTCAAGAAACAGTTAGTCAAAGATGGACCAGACATCCCCCAAGCCGCACGCCGGAACTACCGGAGCAGCTATGCTGCGAGACAGGCAATGGTTATCAAGATCTTACTCCCGGTTGATATCTAGATTTCTTTCTCTTTATTCTCTTATTGCTTTTAACCTGGGACTGGACATATCAAGGGTTTCTTTTGTATGTACCCAAGGGTTTCTTCTGTATGTACCCAAGGGTTTCTTCTGTATGTACCCAAGGGTTTCTTCTGTATGTACCTTAGAGGTTACACAGCTCGGTTGTGAAGCTGGATCAAATCGTTGACTTTTCTGATTAATCACGTGTCATGTCAGTAATCCGATGAGGCTTCCATGGTTGTGTTGCATTGATCTCTTTGCCAACTTGAATCTGATCCAGCAAAGAGTCTATCAGCTCCCTAAAGAAGATTGAACGCTAACATTAAAGAGTCTATGCAGGTCAACAACCACACAGCTCTACCTAGGTTACGTCAGCCCACAAATAATATGTCTGCCAGCACAAGGTACAGCGTAGCACACCAGGAGCTAGCCTAGTCCCCAGCAGCAAGGAGGTATGCCACCCATACGTTATGTACTTTGGTTGCGAATAGAGTCTCGATGAAAAGGCCCACCAAGCACAGAGCATTAATACCCAGACACATATTCTCTAAAAGGGCCTTAGCCATGCTCCCAACAGAGTCTCGGCTGAGATCAAACACACACAAGCTACCTAAGGACGAGAAGAAAGAAAAAAAGGACTTTCAATACACACGATAGGCTTCACGACTGCTGAATGACCAGATCAAAAAGGCATGAACGTATCAACAGAGATGTAAACCGGGTCTGATCTTCTGCTGGTATCTTGTCCTTGAAGAACCTGCTCTGAACTCTATCATTCAGTGGCTCGTTGTGCCATGTAGTATCCCTTTGTGCATCATGATCTTCCATCGCCAGTCACGCTTCGAAAGAGAAAGATGGCTGATTTGTAGCTTGTGTATGGCAATTCAGGTTTCTGCCGGTCTTTTACTCACTGACCTCAGGGTCTTTGTAATCTGATTATTCGCAACTGGGTCGTGTATCAGGGTCCTCAGGTGTTCAGCTTTGGTGACGGAACAACACAGGTTCCGGATCCCAGTTCAACACATCTAATCTCCGAAAGGTAGAAAGCCCCGTGAACGTGCACAAAATATCCACTGCTTGTCGGACCTACAGAAGCAGCTACCAACATTAGGTATTTGTCTTCAATGATTTCTTCAGCAGTATCTTCAACGGTGCCTTCAACGACGGAAGTTGATTATGGCCGCCACCAATCCGAGGTACCCAGCATAGTACATAAACATAGCTGGATCTTGAGAAGCCTCTGGGCTCTGAATACTCTCAACAACTTCGGCCCGACTACCATTCCCGATGACGACCCTAAACCTGGAAAGAAGAAGGAACGACAAGGTGGAAGCCCTCCAGTATGGTCCGTGCGCACAGAAAGAGGACCAAGTCTTCAAATACCTCGGGCGCCAACCTAATGCTGAATGTTGAACTCTCATATATTTTTGATATTCCGGTCCTTGGGCCCTCCACGTGATCACGCGCCGATAAGCCTTTGCAAGAGCTCGTGTTTGACCCCGCCACATGCAAGCGACTCGTCTTCCTAACTTTTGAATGGCTGAAGCCATCCAACGAGTCGCCACAGAGAATCTGGGGTCTTTTCCTTCTTCTTTTCTTTTGCCAGAGACAACAAAGCAAAACGCCATGGTCAAACGGCTAGTTGCTCACCCAAAAGTGCCTATCTGGCTCACTCCGACCAAAAGACACCATCAACCAACGTACAGGTATGTATACAATCTATGATGACCGACTATTGCGACTCGCTGACAGAAGCTCTAATGCCCCCGACCGACCGACCGGTAAACTCTTATGGCGTTTGGGCTTCGCCAGCATTAGTAGAAGCCACGCCGTGTCCAGATGGTTCATAATCCCACTTTCCGAGCTCCCGCTGCAGCAAAAATGTCTCAACCCTGCCCTCACGGCTCATGGCCGCCTTGGCCCCCTCTCGCGCCATGATCTCTCTGGTGAGGACCGCCTGTTGTTGCGCTTGCGAGTTCAAGATGCTCGCCGACTTCTTTTCAGCATACACCACCTGAGTCCAGACCCCAACCACAGCGCAGAATGCCAAGATGGTTGCGAAACCAAAGTTCGACATAAAGACCGGCTCCTGCTTCTTTCCATCCCGCTGTTGGTACCATTGCTCCCAATCCTCCCAAGTTGCATTCTGGCTGGCATTCCCGGGCTCATGCCTCCATGATCTCTCAGCTGACCGATGCTGGAGATGGGGGTCGAAATGGTGGGCCCATCCAACTTGATGAAGATCATACATTCGACGCTTTTGTGGGTGACTGAGGATGTCATTCGCGGCAATGACAAGGCGATACCTCTCGAGCTTCGTCACATGGGAGATGCCATCGTGGGCACTGTTGTGGTGGAGGTCGGGATGGTAGAGCTTGACAAGCTGGTTGAACCGGGCTTTGGTGTACGCATCGTCTTTGGAGAGCCCAAATATCTCATACGGGGTAGGGCTGGCAGAGGCGGGCCATTTTAGCTGACCGTCTTGGACCGAGGCGTACGACCGTGTCTGGCGATGGCAATGCGCCAGTTGACTCGATGACGTTATCAAGGCCGATGGCAACACGGCAGTGGTCAGAGGAAACAATGGACCGGTATGTCTTTTGAACAGCATCATGGCGAGGTTGACAGTTTCATGTTTTCAGGTCCTGTCACAAGAAGAAGGACCATGGCGCCGGCAACGGGTGGTCTTTTACAGCTCTGCGTTGCTCGCGTCAGTGGCGGATTGCTAGCTTGAAGATGGTAATGCAGATGCAGAACGGAAGCTGCGGGACGAGAGAGGGGAGCTTCCATCTGGGCCTTGGCTTTGTGGATCGACCCACAGCCGGTTTATCTTATCGCTCCGAACGGCGACGGGAAGGGGTCACAGCAGCTAGGGCACGTGACGTCGAAAGCATCATCGTCCCGAACTTTTCGAGCGGTTGCTGCAGAGAATTGTTCAGCCCTGCTGCCTCATCTTCTGCCCCGCATCGACGACTCCAGATCACTCTACCGGCTCTACACCGACTTCTTGAGCAACACACGAACAACTCTGAGCGCGCAGCGTTTCCCAACTCTCCCACGATCCACAATTCATTCCCAGAGAACCACACTCTTCTCTCTGCCGCATCCACCCTCTCCGACTTCCCCGCTGCGAACAGCAAGCAAGCACAGCTGTGTCGAACCACCAAGGCACCCTCACCAGATCACCAGACGAGGAGCTCCACAGCTTAACGACACGTCGATCGACCAAATTAAGACCACAAATTCCCAATCACGACATATGCCACGACGGGCATAGCACTTGTTCACCCTCCAACCACGACATTCACCACAATCCCACCACAATCCCTCTGCAGTCTGGGATAGAGCCAGTCTTGCACCTTGGCACGACCGCGGTAGAGTACGAGACAAAAATATTCAAGACAGACGGATTACATCCGCAACACCGAAGACCACCGCCTAATTCTCCTTCTCCCAAAATCCCCCTCTTTTTACTACCAAAATGACCGACAGCCTTGCGGACAAGTTGCAGGCGACGAGCTTGAAGTACGTGGTATACCTACACCCTCCTGCCATGAACCTTGTCGGCTAACGGACAGAAGCAGTGATGACGACTGGAAAAAGAACTTGAACATCCCCACCAAGGATAACAGACAACAGACGGAGGTTTGTGTCCCTTAGCTCATGTAACCGACCAAAGTTTGCTAACGTTCTGTCGTTGCACAGGATGTCACAAATACCAAGGGCTTGGAATTCGAGGAGTTCGGCCTCAAGCGATCCTTACTGATGGGCATTTTCGAAGCTGGTTTCGAGAAGCCCTCGCCCATCCAGGAGGAAAGCATACCAGTTGCTCTGACGGGTCGCGATATCCTCGCGCGCGCCAAGAATGGAACCGGTAAAACAGCTGCCTTTGTCATCCCTGCTCTCGAAAAGATCAACCCCAAGATCAACAAGATCCAATGCCTCATCCTCGTTCCGACCAGAGAACTCGCTATGCAGACATCCCAAGTCTGCAAGACCCTCGGAAAGCATCTCGGTATCAACGTTATGGTTACCACTGGCGGAACAGGCCTTCGCGACGATATTGTCCGTTTACAGGACCCTGTCCATATTGTGGTCGGTACCCCGGGCAGAATTCTCGATCTGGCCGGAAAGCAGGTCGCTGATCTCAGTGAATGCCCCATGTTCATCATGGATGAAGCCGACAAGCTGCTGTCGGCCGAGTTCACCCCCGTCATCGAGCAACTTCTCCAATTCCACCCCAAGGATCGCCAGGTCATGCTCTTCTCAGCCACCTTCCCTATTTCGGTCAAGGACTTTTCTGATAAGAACATGAAGAATCCCTACGAGATCAACCTGATGGACGAGCTCACTCTTCGCGGTATTACTCAGTACTACGCCTATGTCGAGGAGAAGCAGAAGGTGCACTGTCTGAACACACTCTTCTCCAAGCTGCAGATCAACCAGTCCATTATTTTCTGCAACTCCACCAACCGTGTCGAACTCTTGGCCAAGAAGATTACTGAGCTTGGATACTCGTGTTTCTACAGTCACGCCAAGATGCAGCAGCAAGCCCGCAACCGTGTCTTCCACGACTTCCGAAACGGTGTCTGCCGCAACCTCGTCTGCTCTGATCTTCTGACGCGTGGTATTGATATTCAGGCTGTCAATGTTGTCATCAACTTTGACTTCCCCAAGAATGCCGAGACGTATCTTCATCGCATTGGTCGTTCCGGTCGTTATGGCCATCTTGGTTTGGCTATTAACCTGATCAACTGGGACGACAGGTTTAATCTTTACAACATTGAGCGTGACCTAGGCACTGAGATTCAGCCCATTCCGGCCACCATTGACAAGAGCCTGTACGTCTACGAGAACCCCGAGTCGATCCCTCGGCCCATCTCCAACTTCAGACCTGCCGGCAACCAACAACAGGCCCAGCAACAACAGCCTCAAAACCCGCCAACCCACCAGCAACAGCCTTCTGGTCCTCGCCCGGGAAATCAGGGCAACTGGCAGGGCCAGCCCCTTCGCCAAATTGAGGGTAACCAAGCGTCAACCAACTACCAGCAGTTCCCAGATCAAGGTGGTCGCGCTGCCAACGCTGGCTTTGCTCCGCGTGGCGGATACCAGTCCCGCGGGAACCCTGGCGGTCACCGTGGTAATGGTCGAGGCCGTGGTGGGTTTCAGCAGGCCCAGGCTTCCCGCTATCCGACCCGCGGTGGCCGTGGCGGTCAGGGCCAAACACCTATCCAGCAGCCCCCTACTGGGCCCAACTAAGGCGTTGAATCGCTTCCTTGACACGTGACGATCTTGACGCCCTGAACGTCACGTTGCGTTTCTTCTGTTTGTTTTCATTTTCGCATTGTACATATTACTTGCGCCTCCGGTCCGTCAACACCTAACGGCCCTGGCGGCTTCTGCCATCGACTCTACCCTTCGCGACTGATTTCTTTGAGGTTATTCGCATCTGCACCAGCAAACTCACAGCGGCAGCGCCTCGGCTACAGAGCAGTTAAATGCCGCTCCAGCACGCATCCTCGAACATGATTGCCTGTACCAACAACATACCCATTAATTTCCCTTCGTGGCCTAGGGGCCCAACTCGAACATCATCTCTTCCGCGTGGCGATACAGTCGACTTTCACTTGGGACATTTCCGTCACCAAGTTCTTAGACAACTGGGACGCCGCAGTCAGCGGTAGAGTCAGAACGCGGCTGGTTGGAAGTCTTGTAGCATTGTATTGCGGTGCACTCGTTCAATTTTTGCTGTTTTCTTCATTCCGGATCTTCACTTTATGCAGTCATTCCTCATGTTTTCACAGGCCAGTCCCTGTTTCGACCGGGACACGTTTCATCCTTGACCTATACGACGAGTTGGGCGGAGGCGCCTCTGGGAAATGCGATTTTCTTTCCTTCACAAAAGAATAGGAACTGGTGCGCGCATGGACCTTTTGCATGGTTGGCGGATGCCCTCGAGGAGACTGGTGGGCTGGTAAGAGGGCGGTCTGAGCCTGGGTAATGGGGTTTTCGGCGAGATGGTTCATATACAACGGCGTTTCTGGGTTGATTTAATGGGTTTGGCTTTTTCCGGGGCGTATATGGGAGCTGGGGATCCGGGCTGTTGGCGTTCGTTGCCTGGCTGGGGAAAAGGCATGGGTTTGCGCACCATTTTCCCTTATGTTCCGCGAAGACGTTCGACGATTTTTCTCTTTTTCGGTTGTGCTTGGGAGGAGTGTATGCGACTGCGTTCTAGGCGTTGACTCGGAGCTAGGGTGGCGGCGAAGGTATTTCGCATAGAGAGCATGCGAGCATTCACGGTTATGGTGGGATAGTGTTCTCAAACATGTATTAGGGGCAGCGGGGCTGTTACAGGCTCGTGATGGTCTCGAGAATATTGTAAAGTTTCGATGGGATCGGAATTGGAAGCGGACAAGTCAGCAGCGCTCGATATGCATTAGCCGTCTCAGCCTTTGCCCGGCGGACTGGTGATTAGCATTTTGGCGGCGATCTTGACATATTTGGTGCCCGGCCGAGGCTCTGTCTCTTGCTGAGGCGATTTTGGAACAAGTCACCCACCCTCTCCGACATCTTCATCTACTCAACACCTGGGAGGATATGGGCTATCGATGACAACAAAACAAACTGGAAGAGAGATACGGTGGGACTTGACAAAAACAACACAGAAAACACGAAAACAAAACTTTTTTTCTTTTTTTGAGGAGCTCTGGGATGTTGATGGGTTTTCTGACTGAGCGGGTTCTGTCGAGAGATTTGAACATGGGCTCGGTGAACCGGTTGACGATTTCTGGGACAAGTTACATAGACAATATAATTACTGTGTCTCCTCATCTGTTTTCGTGTGCATGGGCCGTTTGATGTACTCGTTGTAACGCTCAAAAGTACGGCATGAACTCAGGTATCGTAAGGTTACCTGACATGGAGTGATGAAAAGAAGCTCCCACATCCTGACGTCTTGATGGACCGGGCATACTCCGCGCCGGATGTAATACGGTGTTTCATGTGCTTCAACTCATCTAGCTCAGCAAACGTGCCATATGACTGGCTGGCATGGACGCGGACACCACTGCCAATAGCTCCCGCTAGCCCTATGCCTCGATCTTACCATGAGTTTCGTTGGTGGTTTGCGACCTTGTAAAGGGGCAGGGCGATATGAACGACACTTATTGTCCGCAACTAAGCCTAGTGGTTATTCAATGGTGCTTGGGCTGAGGACCGGCGGGGATGGTTGGCCTAAGGTTGGCTGATTGTGTGTTCAAATGCCGATTTGAACAGTTGAGTATTGCGATCAAACTGGATGAGCAGAAGAAGATAGGACCTACTTCCTTCGAGAGCCTCCTTGATTAGTCCGTACTTTATTTCTACGGGATTGGCGCTTGATGATGTAGTACTATCGTAGTTCATGCGGGTTTACTAGGTAGGGAGCCTCTAGATATAAGCTAAGTTTATGATGTGTCATATGCTAGTTCTCCCAAGTAGGTAAGGCGGTTGTAAGGCTTGGAAGACGTGCCTCGAACTCAGTCGAAGCTTTACATTGAACCGACCTGAGCCATCATAGCGCCAGTCCAAGCTTGTGTAGCTACTAGTCCCGGTATCTACTCCAACTAATACAAGCCTCTCTTTCTACACCCTCAGCTTTGACTTACATTAGCCTGAGCTTACTTTGAAAACAACCTAAGCTTTCACGTTAGCATGCAGCGAGTGTTACGTTATAGGTAGGCGATGGAGCCTCTCAAGTATACATGGCATCTCATCAAACTTTGTAACACTGTAACAAAAAAATGAACCCCGCCTCCTACTGCTCTACAACGTGCCATCATTATTTCGCACCCCCTCAAACGACCTCATGATGGCCAGAAAAGTCGGAGCATAGAACGTGACATCATTGTGTCCTAGAATCGGTCAGCTTTCTTCATCCCGTTCGCCCATATCAGCATAGTTACTCACCTCCAAAAGGAACCAACTCTTGCCTAATCACAACCCCCTCTTCCATCCACTCAACCGAAAACCCCTCCTTTCTATCGCCAACCATCTTGTCCTCCTTCATCTCCTCAATGTTCCCTTCCGTCAGCTTATCATCCACAACCCCACCCACAGCAGCTCTAAACACCTTGTCGTCCTCGTGTGCTGGAATATCCCAGTCATTCTTTGCGTGCACCATCTCCAGTCTCAGCCGTCCTTTCCGTTGCTTCACCTCGCGCGTGACTTGCTTCCAACGGGCAGCGCTCTCCCATCTGTCCACCACTCTTCCCATCACCACCTTCAACAGCCAGGGCCACCACGATAGCGGCCTGAGGACAGGGATGAAGCCTGCTATGCTGTACCCGCTGAGCATAGTGGGCAGCGAGCTGAAGCCGGCGACGATGACGGAACCGGCAAAGTCAATCTGGTGGTTGATGGCAAAATGGTGCGTGACAGCGGCGACCACGGCAGTTCCGAGGGATTGGCCGAGCAAGACGATACGATGGGGTGGAATGTGGCACTCGTTGAAGAGGAAGTCAATGAGGGCGATGGCGTCAGTCGTGAGACCGGCTTCGGTTGGGTAGCCCGTCGACAGACCGAAACCACGGTAGGAGAGGGAGAAGATATGGTGATTTAGCGAGAGGGTGTGGTAGACTCGAGGTCGATGAGATTGCAGGAGGTGGCCTGCGTTGCCGTGGAAGGAGACCACGACCTTTGCGTCAGGATCATTGCGCAAGAGGTCAATCTGCTGGGTTCTGGTGAAGTCTTTGTGGCAGATGCCCTGGTCTGGGCGAGAGCCGAGGGTGGAGGTATGTTGGTTATATAGGGTTAGGGGCAGGATGTGCCAGGCATAGAGGGACTCGTTGTCAGGAGTACGAAGGAGGAAGGGGGTGGCTTGGTTTTCTGAGTCCGGTTAGCTTCAAGTCTTCAGCATCAAGATTAGAGCATTGTGGACTAACTGGCAAATCCATATCGTTGAGGCTGGTTGATCTTTTTACGAGCGCCTGGCCACCATAAACTGTGGAACTTGTGCGCGTACAAGAATCTGATGGGTCGGCCTCATGTTAGCTGCATAATCACGGTCGCGAATGGAGAGATTTTCGGTCCTACTGTCGTTGAAAGAATGGTATCGAACTCAACCCGAGAAACAAAGCATATACAGCCACCGGAACGCCGAAGATGAGCCCTACAGAGAGACCGGCAGCTATCTCCGGGTTCAACATGCTGGATAAACGACTTTGAGATGAACCAACTTTGGTAAGCCGCTGTTGGGACATCGAATCTTGTCCTGTTACATATGAGGTTCTATGCGATAAGTCAAATGACACAGACATGGCCACGATCCTGAAAATTGGCTTTGTTGACTTACATGGAAGTTGAACGGTCTGTGTGGCGGCGTCGTCGGTTGCGTGGGCTGACGTTGGACAGGGACATGCCGTCAATGATGTGAGGCGGGCTGATACTGTTGCTATCAGACGACATCATGTTGGGCTCAGAGCTGGGCAGTATAAGGTGTGTCGGGTGGGGCATTCTGTTAAGGCCAGTAACTCTTAGCATGCGGCTTATTAGTTGGTCTCCACCAAGATCCCGGCTTGCCGCACTGTCCATCTCCAACAGATTGTCATGTGCCGACCAAGATGCTTTTCGGGGATTTCTGGGTGCTTTACCAGGAATGTAAATGGAACGAAAACGAGCATTTGGGAGATGCGATAGGGGCGAGGAAACTGTCACGGAAAGAAGGAAAGCATCATGGATGCTGGGAGGATCCATCCTGCGTCCCCGTTTACAGCGGCGCATTTATTAACTGTAATCGAAGGTAGCCAATGACAGGCGTGGAAAGGCTCCATACGTGGTTTAGCGCGCAGGAAATGCTTGCTTGATAATTCGGGCAACACCCGCCAGCTTGAGGACCCATTTTCTTTTTGGGGGTCGGAACTGCTGGTGCCTTCGTCACGGTCTCTGTCCCTTCCTTCCCAGCTGCATATTACCATAACCAGCACGTCCTGGGACTGATCACCCTTCAATTGTCCACGCGCACACGCGCGCTCTTGTTTGTCTCGTTGGGGGTTCTTTAATCGTATCAGCAGTGTTCGTTGTCCACGCTCCAGCTCAACGCCTCGACCGATCCCGATGTGCTTATGACGGGCTGCTCAACAACTCTACACGTCGGGCTCGAATAGTTTGAGAGATGGAGAAGAAGAGGAAGCTTCCAGCACGCGCTGCTGCCAGGGTCGAGCAAGCTGCCAAGAGGAGGAACATTGATTCAACGCCCAAATCAGTCTCTAAATCTGCGACGCCGACACCTGCCCCAGCCGCCGAGCCAGAGCCGACTCCTGTCGAGGACATTCCAACTCCCTTACCGAAGTCGATCAGCGCCGGAAAACCTCTGCCTACCGTCGATTCGCCGCAGCCAAACGACCTCTCAAATAAGGACTATCAGTCAGTGACGGAGAGGTGCGTGCTCCCTTGGCTGCTCATCCTGAAGCAGACCAAAATGCTGACAGACATTTTTTAGTGCCGTTCTTTCCGAATCTCTCGCACGATCACGTCAGCAATGGATGTCCGAAGCGATATTCCCCAAATACTGGTCCAAACCGATCAAGAAGAAGGGCCAGATTATTGAGGAGCCAAACAATCCTTCCAAGGCCAGCATGGTGAAACTTGGACCCGTGACTATCATCGTGGAGCCGCACAGTTTCGAAGCCACCATGTATTCTGTCAAGGATCCGAAACCTCCACCTCCTCCCCCGATCACACAGCGACCGGTCCTACAATATGGGCCCCCAAACGGAATCATGCCCCCACCAGCTACCCCGAAGATTGCAAAGTCTGCAGAAACATCGTCTCCTGCTCCCACACCAGTTGCCCAACCTTCAGGTCAAGCGCCGGCTCAACCAAAAGCACCAAGTCAGCCACGAACACAAACCCAGACACCGGCGCAAACCCCGACTCTTCCCACGGAACAGCCAACTGTGGGAATTCCTCAAGGCCTAGGACAGTCGCCTGCGCCAAACCCACCACTAGCTCCCGAGATATCACGTCTGACGCCCACCATTCCTGCGGCATTGCCAAGACCGGTTGCTTCACCACGAGGCATGGAATCAGTTCTGTCTCCGGGGACCGTCATACCGCAACCGCCAGCAAGACCGCATGTCACGACGCCGCTTGGCATCCAGCCACCTCGACTTCCACCTTCTCCCAACCCCACATTGATCATAGGCACAGGTGCTGCAGCATTTCCTGCCGGACACAACCCCGCTCTAGCCAAACCGCCGATAAATGGAGCTCCGGCAGCCCCAGGGGCGGCTGCGCCAGGGAAGCCTGCGCCGGGTACAGATCCAATAATATTGATGTTAGCTTCCAGGGCAGGCACCGACGCCGAGCTGCGGGACTTGATGAAGCGTGTTGCTAATGGCGAGGCCACAAAGCAAGAACTTACTCGGTTTCAGGCCATCATTGATGCCATCACCGCGGAGAACAAGCGGAGCGGCAGTACCACTGGCCCTTCAGCCGAAAGGTTGCTCATCGACGGCCGAACAGTCAAATACTTTGCAGATGAAGTCAAGGCCATTCTGGATATTGTTTTGACTTCGAATGCCAAGCAGACTTCTGCAGATCTGAGGCCACCGAATGGGTGCGATCCGCTCATTGTTGCCTTGGTCAAAAAGGCGCTGGACGACATCAAGACCAGGGAGATGGTACGGCGTGTTTCGGAGAATAAGACCCAGTTCTCCGATGCCACGGATCTGAAGCTCGTAATTGATTCATTACGGACAATGCTGAAGGAGAAGGAAGCGCAGCCTTTGAAGACGCCAACCTCGGCGACTACTCCAATAGTGTCAAAACAAGCCAATGGGGTGAATGGCAGTGCCAACAATTCGGCCTCGTCTACCCCGGCACCCCAACCAGCGCCTCAGCCACAGCAAGCCCTTCGATCCAAGGGACCTCCGCCGCCTCCGAAGCCAGACATTTCTGCGGTTGTATTTGAGGTTGCTGGTGGCAATGGTGACCGTTACATGTTCCCGAAGTTCAGCATTTTGGAACAGATGGCAATGGCCCCCGGGGCAGGGCAACAAGTCGTGGCCTCTTTCTTGGTAGTCCGCCGGGGCAGTAAATCAGAGTATCCGCAGGCGGACCCGGACCAGGATTATTACGAGCCCCTTACCGTGCGACTCTTTACGCCCACCGGTCGGCATCTGGAGAACCTCTTTAGAGTAGTGGCGCCCCAGGAGGAGGTCAGACGGTATATGGAGGGCATCATGGAGACCATGACGAGGTCAGAGTACGTACTTTTGGCGATGAGATTGCCGAGACGCGACGGCACGGAGACGGAGGACACCGAGATGGCCGGAATATCGAACGGGACTGCCAAAGAAAAAGATGCCGAAGTAGAGGAAAGAGAAAAGAAGTCAGCTCACAACACCCCGTCAGCTCCGCAGGTCTTGTGGGCAACGAATCCGCCCAAGATCGAGATGACGGAGCTAAGCTCGCGGTCTCGAGGCAGCAGTAAGCACCCCAAAGTGGAGATGCAGGAGCTGACCTCACGGTCAAGAGGGGTTCATAATGGCACAGAGGCAGCGGATGAAGATGCACAGTACCAAAGCTTCATCGCGACGGTGGCTGGGAAGGCGAGCAGGGAGTAGGTGGTGTTAGGTGGAAATATTGTAACAATCTTTGCTTTTTTGAAACTGTGTTTATTGTGAGTTTTTGGGACATTCAGCGCGTTTGTGGTTGGGAATACCTGGGCTAAAGGGGAAAAATACGTGTGCCCACACGGAGCGCTTACCGGCTTGTTTTTTATTACTGCTATTATTCTCAGTTATACTTATTTGGTGACGGATTGGATGGGGCTGGGTCAGGTTCTCTTCTTTGTGTGCGCGACAAGAGACCTGAGGGATCATGGGCTGGAGTTTTTGGGACTGACATCGGACTGATCATTTCTTTGGTTACGAACAAATAAATTCCCTGTGATGTATTTTGCCCCCCTTTTTTTTTTACACGAACGAAGACTTTGAACAAACAAGACAGATATTTGAGCAGAAAAACCTTGACGCTTCTATGACACATTATTGGAGCCAGGACCATCACCTTTTCCCAGCCGACGCAAACACACTTCACAAAATACTAACGGCCCTCAAATAATCTGCCTCGCACCCGCCCTTGACTCCCTCCCGATCGGTCCCCCAACTAACCGCCTTCCAATCCTCCAGCACCTGCGCCGTCTCCTCGACCTTTTGCTTGACGCTCTCCCAAGCATCGCTCCCCAGCACAACTCTACTCGGCACCTTCTCCCCGCCATTGAGTTTCTGCACGACCTCGGCCATCGTCCTGGCGACTTTGTCAGCGTCGCCAGGCATGTAAGCCATGGGATCCCTAGTGAACATGCCGACCAACTTGGCCAATCCGTCATCATAAACGGTTTCTTGCTGCTGCTTCTGGTCAAGCAATCCAGTGGTACTGCTGCTGCTGTTGTTATTGGGGGTGGTTTCCTCGCGCGGCTGGCCGAGGTTGGTGGCGCAGCCCCCGCACTCGAACCCGACGACTCCCACGCCGAAGGGGGCGAGTTCTTTGGCGAGGGCCTCGATGTACGTCGAGAGGGCTGCTTTGCTGGAGGCGTAGTGGGACATGAAGGGGAGGGGGGTCCAGGCTGTGGAGCTGGAGGTGAATGCGATGACGGCGGGGTTGGTGGTGGTGGACTTTGTGCGGAGGAGGGGGAGGAGGGCTTGGGTTAGGCGCATTGGGCCGAAGAGGTTGGCGGTGAAGATGGTGGTGATGTAGTCGTCGCTGGGGTGGGAATGTTTGTTTTAGTACCTACCTTGTGGTGGTGGAAGATGGGGTGGTTTTGGGGTGAAAGGGGAAGGGGGGAGCTTACGAGGCTTCCTCGCAGGATTTCATGGCTGACATGCCTGCGTTGTTGAAGAGGATGTCGATGCCTCCGGGGAAGAGGGCCCAGGCTGAGGCGGCGATGGATTGGAGGGTGGGTAAGGGGGCGGTTAGGTCGAGTTCGAGGAGCTTGAGGTTGTTGGGGTGGGAGGAGAGGAGGGAGGGGGGGAAGCGGGAGGTGATGTTGCGGCCGGTGGCGATGACGTTTTGGGACTGGGAGAGGAGGTGTTTGACGAGGGCGAGGCCGATGCCGGAGGTGGTGCCGGTTATGAGGTAGGTTTTGGGGGACATCATGATGTTCTGATGTAGGGTATGTGAGGAAGTGCTGTCCGTGTGGTACTTCTTGGGATGTGTTGCGAGAGGCTGTGTGGACTCGGTGATGATTGTGCTGATGGTGTAAGTGCTGATCATGGTGATGGGAGGGAACGACCAGCGTACTTATACCCCCTCCATTCTCCGGTTCTCAACGGACTCCCGGACTTCAAATCTCTCATACTCCCCGAATTTGACTTTCAGTCTCACAAACCTGTCAGACACAATGCAGCGGGATGTCATCCGGAGTGGATCCCCACCCCGAAGGAAGCGGAAGTGTGGGTCCATGCGGACGGGAGCAGATGTGGGGCTTTTGCGGGCGGTGCGGCCGATGCGGACGGGGTGGGTCCGCCGACGAATGAAAGAGCCCAGCTCCAATGCTCAATGCGGACAACTTGCCGCATTGCGCACTTCCAACACAGATTCTACAGCGCAACTGAAGTTGCCGATGTCCTGAATGGACCAACTCTGCGTTACAGAGGATTGACGATTGCGGTTGATTGCGTGGCTGAGCCAATTGCTATATCTCTTTTTGGGTTGAATGGCGAGGACGGCAGGGCATTTTATCGCCAATGTTCCCTTTGAGTTTCACCTTGACCGCGGTAACGACATGAAGCAACTGGCATCTGTGAGAAAGAGTGGAGAAAACGGTGACTTGAGACTAGATAGGTACCTTACATCACACCCCAGTAATAACTTGAACGCGAAGATCTGTTCGACACACATATAACGCAGACAGTATCAAGCAGAGGTAAAGCTCATTCGCCTCCAGTTCCCAAACGACAGCCCTTGTATCAAAAAAAAACCATGTAGGCAACGCGACATAGTAGAACTTCCACAACATTCATCCTTGCATCTGATTCCACAGGTTTATTGGTGGCGCAGAAGCCTGACCTGTCTGTTGGGGCTGACCTCCGCTCTGCGCACTCTGTGCATTCTGTGGATGAGCACGGGGTGCCTGCTCATGCTCGGGATGTACGTGTTGTTGCTGACTAGCGACTGAGTAGCTACTGCTGGCACCATATGGCGCCTGAAATCCGGGTTGGTAGCCCGGACTTAGGTGCTGCTCGTGTTGTGACGCATGTGAGACCGGGGACGGCGTCATGCGGGTCGATGGCAGGTTGCTTGGGCTATTGTACTGCTGTTGCATTCTAGAAAAGCCGGTAGGGGTGGTGCTACGTTGAACAAAGGTGTTCTGAGGTGTCTGGAAGCCTGGTGACATTGGGAACCCGTGTGCCGCCGAAAATCCGTGTGCTTGTGGATATCCCTGTGTTGTCGGGAACCCTTGTGATGTTGACGAGCCTGGCGCTTTTGGGAAGCTTTGTGGTGTCGAGTAGGACATACCTGGCTGCTGCATTTGTGGAGCAGAGAAATACGGCTGCCTCAAATCGATGTCGTCTGGTCTCCTGCTGCCATCCCTCCCATAATCACCATCTAGACTCCAGCCTTTGATCAGATCCAGCTCCCGAGCACGTAGCGCAAACTGCTTTGCAAGCTTTTCAGCATCCATTCCATGAACCTTGTCGAGGTAATGCATAAACTGCAGGTAGGCCGTTGCCACTGTTTGAAGATCCTCAACCTTCAATTCCACTACAGCATCGGCATTTTCCACCCGCTCATAGCTCCCTCCTTGAGCGCGGAACTCTGCCAGAGCAAGAGCTGTCTGGCAGGCGTTGCGGATCTGACGGCCGTTCCATTTTCGTGTAGAGTTCTGTTCGAAGTAGGTTAATGCAAACTTCAAAATGCCATCTCGGTCAATACCGATTCTCCGTTGTCTTTGCTGAAATCTCCTCTCGATGAGCTTGAAATTGAGCTCAAAGATTGCCTTCGTGGACTCCAGATCTAGCTGCGGGTAGTAAAGACTGATATGGATTCTCGATGTGAATGCTTCGTCGAAGTCCCCAACGCGGTTCGTGGTGAGAAAGAGGATTCCGGTGTAGTACTCGAGAACGCGCAGGAAGACTAAGACCGACATGTCAGTATTACACACGCGACATTCCATATGCTGTTACCAATATTTAAGCCGCTGGTAGGGGATAAGGACCCTTACCGGAAACTAGCCCGTTGCGTTTGAAGTCTTGCTTTGAGCGTGCCGCGAGAAAGACGTCAGCTTCGTCGAGCAGCAGTACACAGCCCCATCGGCTCGCAAGTGTGAAATGTGTCTCCAGTGCCGCCTCAACTTCGGGTGCAGTCGTTCCCAAGTCACCTAGAAGGACACATACAAACATCAGTTGTCTGAAATCACTGACTGGGGTTATGGCTAGCCCATTGACAACCAAGATTGGGTCGATGTCATCAAGTTGTAATGCAGGGGGGTACATACCACAAGTGATCTGAAATAGTGGCCGTCTGAACATTTCGGCTACACCCTCTTCCATGGATGATAATGTTAGCATCATCTTCGGTCAGTAATCATGACAGGTGTCATTACCAGCGGTAGTAGTTTTGCCCACTCCAGGAGCCCCGTGGAGCAAGATAATGAGACCTTTGCCTGAAGTAGGTGTGTCAGTACCTAGCCACGACCGCCGCTCGCCACTGGGAAATATCACTGGGGCAGGTCTCCTACCTTTCCCGGCCACAATATCAACTTGTTGTGTTTCTTTAGACTCCTTGTCGCGAAAATGCTGTGCAATCAACGAAAGAACCATCTCTTTATGGCCTTTTGGAAGCACTAGCTCGTCAAACGCAGTCTTAGGTTTCTTGTTGACTACCGTCGCAGTTGTCTTGGTGTCAGACTGCACGCCTTTCAGCTTTGCATGCTCATCCTCCCCAGGACCTGTATCCAGGCCGGCTGGAAAATACTCAAAGCCCGTTTCGGGTGATTTCAGGTAAGTAAGATCCAGTTGCGCTGTTCAAGGGGGCACGATATCTGGTTAGCACATATATAACAATTACCAGACATGTAGAATATCAGAATGACAGAATCTCGATGATAAACCAACAGGCTAGAGGACGAGGGCAAATGATGAAAGGTGGAGCAATGGGAAGGCTTCTATACTCACCCCACTTCCGGCTTCGAAGAATAAACCCGAAGACTTTATACGACATGATGACCAGGTCCTCCTCCGGGATCGCGTTTTCTTTGAGATTAATTTCGCGCAGTGCTCGTGGGTAAATAGAGAGTGGTGGCTCCAGCTCCCTATTGTCTGGGATGAGTGACGCCAGATATTCTTGGTTCCTAATCTTCTCCACGTATTGGTCACCGTGGACATTCTCTCCCAGACAGCAAGCAGCCCCGCATTTCTCATCATCAACCGGCTCCGATTTGTCTTGCGGGTTGATCACATCTTCTTGCAATTGCGGCCTTTCCATACTGCTGTCTCTTTCGGGCTGCTCGCGCTCATAATCGGACGACAGCGCTCTATCTTTTGCAGCAAACGCTTCCTCGAAGTCGACCACAACATGGCTGTCAACCTCTTCTCGAGTATCAAGGGTGACGCCACTGTAATGCATATGCTTGAAGCCGGTGACGTCGACAAACATACGCCCCCTTTTCAGCAGCTTCTGTCGAAAGCTGGAGTCTGCGGCCCGTTCTTTTGCTTCCGCAAAACGAAGTGGGAGTACCTCAAGCGCCGTGATTGCTTTTTCTCCATCAAATCTTGCGATCCGAATCTCTCTAGTTCTCGGCCCAAGCCTTTTGCCATCAAAGTCTATGAACGCGCACTTGAGTAAGACTGGGGTGTCGTCAGCCTCCTTGGACTTTTTGTCCCAGCTTGCTCGCCACGGGGGCAAGACCTTGTGGCCGCTGCTAGTCACGGCAATGACTCTGTAGGCTTGGCGACGACTCTGTTCAATGACTTCATCTCCAGGCTTGAACAGATACCAGAGATCTTGGAACACCACTGTCCGACATCGGTCGCTGTGTAGGTAGTCGATCCTTTTTTGGATATCACCATCCATAAATTCAACGAGACATTTGAAATGCTCGTAGGCGACTGTTGAGGATGTGAGCTCGTCTTCTTCGGTAGATTGATCAGGCTCATTCGTCTCTGGTTTCTCTCGGGGCGAACCCAAGGCGTCCTCGCCATCGCCCACCGGTGAAGACTGGTTTGCGGCATCTTCGAGAGCCTTAACAGTTGAGGTTTCTTCGCTATCTTTATTGACTGGTGTATCCTTACCGTCCTTCTCAACTGTTGGAGCGCTGGAATCGTCTTCAACACCCTTCGGTCCGAACCTTCTCTCGAGTTCAGATAGCTTTTGGTGGATAGCAATGTTGTGATAAGTCAATGCTTTGTAGGGCCTGACCATAACCACGGGACCATTGTCGATTGATTTGGAGAAAGAATTGCCCAAAATTCCATATAATATCTTGATGATGTGTTTGGAGTGAATACGAATCCGCTCGGGGAGGTTCTTCTGAGCGGACGGTGACTGTTTCGCCGTAGAGACCGAGCCCAGTTGCAGTTTGGCTTTCTCTCTCGTGGTCTTCAAACGGCCCTGTTTGGCCCGCCGCAGTTGCCACCACCAGTGTTGCGAGAGATCGAAAGAAACCACGGGCTCTTCCATCAAGACATCAATTACATACTCTCCGGCTCGTGCAGCGAGCTTGAAAACCTCCCAACTGACACGGTTGAGCTGAGCTGTCTCGTAGGTAGGCGATGTTTGTGCCAATGTCGGTCCCACCTCTTTGCTTTGATCGATTGTGGTGGCTGCATCTGCTGTTGGATGCAACTTTTGGAGATCTTGCAGTTCCTGGACTTTCTTGATGAGAGCTGCGCGTTCGACCTGCCACTCTTGCTCCTTGGAGTTTCGTTCGTGCTCCAGCCTGGTTTTACTCTCCAGCAAAGCAACCATCCTCTGTTCCTCCTGCCTCAAACGCTCCAACCCTGTTTCATAGGCAGTAATGGCTCCATCCAGGTATGAGATCAGGGGTGACCCTTCGGACTCTTCGCGCATTAGATGACGGTGATGCTGGAGGCCATTTTCGCAACCGATTTGCTCTGAACGGGATTCGAATCCAAATGGGGTCGAGAGTACGGGAAATGTAAACGTCATCAATTTCTCTTCGAGCTGTTCACGGGTTCTCCTTTCCAATACGGCCTGTTGTTGAAGATCTGCCACCTGAGCTTGTAGCTCACGAAGCAATTGGTTGTCAAAGACGCTTGGGGCGGGAGGAGGAGCACACCCACCACCCGAAGGCTCGTCAGATGAGTCCACGTTCGAATCGGTGCGTGACTTCTCATCATTGGCGGGTAGCTGTTGCGTTATTTCAGTCTCCAGAATGTCGGGGGTCCAGGAGTTCGGATTGGGTGGGGTTACAGCTGCTACTGGCACTGAAACTTCTGCTTGAGCTGCCGACTCGGCGGTGTTATCAAGCTTGAGTGCCGCAGACGAACTTGTGAGGTCGGAAGCCTTCTGGTCTTTAGGACTTGAAGGCTCGGACATGTTTGGATGGTGGTTGGAGATGAATGGAAAAGATTGGGATGTAGCAAGTAATCGTTACCACCAACCAGTCTCACAAGTTGAGTGATTTAAGAATTGACCTGGCAAGGCAGGCTCCGCAGATGTGCGGTGGTAAGGTGCCAGATGTTAAGGTCTACAATGGTATCGAAATGCCCGCTTATATACCTATCTTTCAGATGAGGGGCCCTGCAACCCTCAGGTAGGTACTTACCGATAACCAATATGCTATCGCTATGTCGGAGGAGACTGCTTACCCCCCACCTGGCACAAAATCTGCATATTGCAGGTGCGATGTCCAGGAGGGGAAGGCCTAAGGCTCGGGCTGGACCACATCCCTTTGAGCATCGACAGTGGGAGCAGTCGCTCATTAGCCAACGACGACAGATGATTGATGAGATAACCCGGCACTAGCTTGCTGACTGCAGGTGTATCCCGTTTCGTCAATTCTTTGGCGTAATTTCGACCAGTCAACTCACTTTCCGGCCGTGATGATGCACACCAGGAGGAGTAATTGTACAACCATGATGACTGCCTGCAATTAGGCAGCCTTCAAGATAGTGTGCCCGCCTGCGTAACCACCCCTCAACCCAGCCGCATGCAATTTTTCGCGGAACACGCGGTTTATTCTGGCTGTCCGTCAAACCCCGTCCCTCGCCCCTGAAGTCATGATTGGAGTGCTTTCTTCGACCAGAGCGTGGATGAATGCACTGCTGTGCGCAAAATCCCCTCTATCTATTCATCCAATGCCCCATCGGCTGGGGTTGTATCCTGGCCGAGATTGAGTATCGACTCCCCGACAATGTTCACTTCCAATAACGCCCGTCGCAGTATCCGTTCTCAACCTCCGTCTGTTGACTTTATCGAGAATAGGCTGCCGGCGATTCATGATGCTTTCCAGAATGATCGCGTGCAGTACGATCCACTTGCGGACCGGTTCCGGCCTACGCAAGAACTTGAAGTCGCAAGCACGTCATTGCGCGAGACCGAGAGGTCCATCCGCCACCAGTTACCAGCCAGAAGGCTTCCCCCTGGGGTTGGAGCTATGCGTTTCTGGGGGAGCATATTCGAAGAATCGATGAAAGTCCATGTGGGGAATAACCCTGTTGAGTCAAAACGTCTGTTGAAACGGCCAGAATACGGCATTCGCAGCAAGAGAAACTGGGAAGATATCTATGAATGCCTGCAGAGTGCCCGCGCTCAGTTCGATGGTACAAAGTCTAGATTCTGGGGTCGGTTCAAACGAGGTTATCGAGGAGTTGCCGAGCAGAGTGATGCCATGCACGTTGCGAGAACAGCCCTGCAATTTTTACCAGACCATGAGCTGGCATCGCCAGTCAAGGCGGCATTAGAAGTCATCATGGAGGTGAGTTTATGTGACGGGATGGCAAACCACATTAGGTAGTAAGGTATACTGAGACCTGGAAATACTGCAGACAGTTCAGATAGCCTCGTCAACCAGGGAAAAAATAACAACAGAGGTATCCTCCGACAAGCTGGAAGACACATTCTCCAAGATGGAGACTTTTCTGACGATATTTCCGGGAGACGACAATATCACCAACGCGTCAGTTTCTTTGCTCGCAGCTGTTTTGACGGCCACCGAGAAGACTATTGTATACTTTATAAGCAGTACAAGTAAGCGATCCCTCCTCCCTCCTAGAAGCATAGTATTGACCATAAATTAGCAAACAGGGCACTGACCTCCCTGAGGGATGGTGAGGACTACCAAGAGGAGCTTCTTGCCAGCATTGAAGAGGTTCAGACTGCAATGTCAAAGCTCTTCCACGAAGTTCAGATCTCTGATATTTCCGGAACTCGTGAGGCCATGGAGCAAATATTTTCGGGTCAGTTTGTTCCCTCTTTCTGTTATAGTTAGCAAGATGAACTCCGTCAGACCTGGTATTTTGCCGTTTCAATACTAACTCCGACGTGACTTAGGCGTCAGTCAAGTCGTCCTTCTCGAGATTGCAAACCAAGGACGTATTGAAGTTGTTATGGCAAAGGCACAAGACATTGTTGAGCAAGGTGAAGAGATCATGGTTCGGGTGAAGCAATCAGAGACCAGGGTTGTAGGCCAAGTTCGGCGCTCAGAAGAGACAGTTCTGCTTGCGATTGCGGATCTCTCCAATCAGATGAAATCGTTGATGGACGATGGGGCAAATTCACGAGCTCCCTATTTTCCGAGAGAGGCGGTCGACAACTTCATGCAGCTCAAGGCCCAAGTTGACGAGATCAGAGAGACACAGCAAGCCATCAAGGAGTATCTCAGTCAAAGGCCACTCATGCTCATGCCAGCACCGGCTCGCCAGCAGCTTCCTTGGCACATGGTTCAGGTCCAACAACCGCAAGCCTACTACCCGGTGAACTCAGTCCAGCCACTAGTTGAGATGAACGCATCTTTCACACCGGATGTCCGTCTTCAACTCCCGCTCTCTCTTGACCCAAGCGTTCACGGGACGGCGTTGATGGCACTGTTTAGCGATTTTCTGAACTTGGACATCATCGACATCGCCGCTGTCGTTGAGGCAAGCCACAGTATACCTCTTAGATACCGCAGCCGGGCTCAGCAAGTTGTCTCGTCCGCCCAATTCCGCTCTTGGGCAACAGCTGCTACATCGCGAGAGCTCCTTGTCCGTGGCTCCCCGGGGGCGGATCCAACATACGCCAGGGCAGCCATGTCCCTGGTTACTGCCTCGTTAGTGCTAGGTTTAAGGGCTTCTAAGCGAATCCCCGGTAGCCCAGCGCGCTTCATATCGCTTGTTTTCTTTTGCGGCCTCCATATAGACTCTGACGATCCATTTGCCCGCGGAGGGTCCGCCATCATGAGAGCTTTCGTAGCTCAATTACTTCACACGACGCCTGAGCTCTTGAACACAATGTTCTGGCAACGAGACGTCGACTTCGAGACCCTTCAGAAGTTTCCATACGATACTAGAGCTCTCTGTCGTCTATTCGGGTTCTTGATATCTCGACTGCCACAGGAAAAGACAGTTGTTTGCGTCATTGACAACATCGAGCGTTATGAAGCTGATGAGTTTGAGAGCGACACTCGCCTAGTGTTGGATTGCTTGCTAAGTCTTGCTCGTGATCAGAGCATGCTGCCTGCGGTTAAAATTCTGGTGACAAGTCCGGTTGGGACTATCAGCGCGCATGAGGCTTTTGATAAAGACGATGGCTGTGAAGACAGTATTCTGTGTCTGGAGGCCCTTGTCCCAATGAGTGACGAGTTTGGCATGATGGGTATCGAGCCCGACGTAGGACAGCATCTGGCGTAGCTTGAGGTGAAATTGTTGTGTAGCATTAGGTATTGTCTCTTCCTCTCTCCCTACAGGGTCGTGCAGTGCGTGTTGGGGTCGTGATTTTAAAATACTGATTGTGATGGCGATGATGGGAGAAATCAAATGCCATCTCTTGGAAAGTTCCTAGATCTTGTCGATCAACATCACGGCTACAGAGGCTCCTTCCAAGCCTAGAGTGGTCTCAAAAGCAGAGTGGGAATCTCGGTCAGAACGAGCCGTAAGTGGAGAGGTCACGGACCCTTGCCCTTGCAGTTGCCATCCCGAAAGAAGCAAAGGCGGGTCTTGGCAGGGACCACAGGGCAGCGGCAGTGGAACGTCACCCCGCTCCCCAAGATCTGAGCGCCCAAGATCTGCACCCAAAGCTCACCCACCACGTGCGGGTCTCTCCCTTGAGAGAAAATCCTTCCCTCGACATCAACCCCGCATGTTCAGTTTTGAATTCGACGTCTCCGCAGCCTCTCGGGACCGCGTGCTCTCTTTTGGGCTCTCTCGGGCCCTCGATGATACCCTCTTGTCTCCGTATCGGCAGGAACAGTGGGCTCTGATTGGAGCATTCGGCGCATTGACATCAATGGCGGCTTGAAAGATGTCGACATCACGAGAGACAAAGCGTTATGTTTCTTTGAACGGCAGTTTTCCGCCCATCAGAGATTCGCTCCGTTCGAGAAGCTCGGAAGGGCTGACAAACACACGAGAGACATGCCGTTCAATGCAAACGGTCGAGGTGAGACCCGACTGCTGCAGGTAATCACGATTCACATACCCTGGGTAAACAGGGATGAAGGAAGCAGATCCTCATTCTTCAGCCGAGCTGTGAGACTGAGAAACATGGCTGCGATGCTGATGCCCGTCGGGTGCTTCAGCTGCCCAGCTTCTGTTGTGGATGCACAGATCGCCTCAGCTGGTTGCCCACTTGGTTATGGACACATAGCGCCGGGTCAAAGCAAACAACGACTGACGCCTCTAACCAAATGCGCGATATCAGTCCGTTTCATAGGCCACAGGTACCGCCGAGTGGCGCCCCGGCCCGCATCTTGGTCAAAGCTGTTCTCCTGACCGGCCCCCCTTCTCGATCGCTATTTCGAAGCTGCCGCTCCATATCTTGGCCGTCTCGTCCCGTCTCCTACTTCACTTCTCTCACTTCATCACGGATGTAAAACTCACCCACCTCCGCCCGGGAATTGCTCCCATTCTCGCTGTCGAGGTTCCCTTACCCTCACATACTCTGCGGTCTTGTTGACTGCTTGCTTCGCCTCACCATGCCACTCAAAGTTCCGTCATGGCTAGATTGGTACAAGAAGCCTGAGTACCGGGACATTAAAGAGTACTCGGCCAATGTCAGTGCTGGTGAACGCCCTGAGAGCCCGACGCCGGCGGCCATTCCAAGCCGGCTGAGGCTGGACCGCATTCTCGCAAATAAAACATGCAGTCCAATGTCACTCTATGACTTTTACATGTATCTCAAGTACATTGAGTTCTCAGCTGAGAATCTCGAGTTCTACATCTGGTGCGCGCCTCACTTTGCCTTGTCACGCCAACAAGACCAACTAACAAACACCAGGTACAAGAACTACGAAGCATCCTATGGCAAAGGCCCCACTCCCGACGACAAGAACGATTACGGAGCCGTTCCCAGTGCGGCAGAGTCGACGTCGTCTATTGTCGAAAAGAGTGAAGCAGGCAGTTCTACGACCGCCAAAGATCAAGATCATGACGACCAGGAAGATCCGGATCCCGAAATGACTCTTCATCGCATTTCTCAGCTCATCGTCGCCAGCACTTTTTGCACGTCCCGCTCATGCTCACCCGTCGCCCTTCAGCTCACTCCCGATCAGTCCAATGGCAAATCCATCCAGATCACTTCTTGCACCTCCAACTCCACCCCCGCCACGATGAAGCTCATGAACGCAGATGGGCAGGTCGGCCGCCATGAACTCGACACCATCATCCATTTGTTCTTGATGCCCTCTGGAGAGAAGGAGCTGAACATTCCCGCCGCCCTTCGAGCACAGACCCTCGCCGACCTGCAAAAGTCCAGCCACCCGTCGGCGCTCAAACCAGTGGCCGAGCACGTCTACGGCCTCATGCACAACTGCTCACACCGCAACTTCGTCCGCCTCGGCGTAGGCAACGGCACATTCGAGACAGTCTGCGTGGCGACCATGGTGGGAATTGCCAACCTCATTGCCGGCTACCTCCTTGTCATGTGCCGCGCCTTCGTGCCCTACCGCGGCTCCCACACTCGATGGGAAGCTTGGGCCGCCTGGCCGTTTTGGTGGCTTGGTGTCTCACTCGTTCTTGCCGGGCTGAGGGGCAGTTGCTTTTTTCTTTTGTTGTTTTCCAAGAGACAGAGACTGCCGTGGGAGAGGTTTGATGACAACACGGACAGTGTTTTGAGGAACGAAGGGGGCTTTCTGAAGACGGTGTCGAGGTTGATGATCTTTGACAGGAGGTTGAGAGTGAAGGAGAAGTATCTGAGGAGGCTGCAGAGGAAGATTGTGCTGCAGAGCCTGGTGGGCGGTGCCATCTTTGCGACGATTTGGCTGACTATTTTTATTTTGCTGCCGGTTTGGAAGGAAACGGTCTGATACCCTTTGTTGTTATCCGTGTTTTATTTCTATTGGTCCTTTTCGCCAAAGTTCTTTGAGGTGGATATTGACCGGGGAGAGTTGGTGATGATTGAATGATACTTTCTCAATGAGTACATAGAAATTGTTGGATACATTCCTGTTGACGCACATTTACCAATACAAAAATAATCTACTCTGGCCTCGTATATTATTCTGCTATATCTTACAGAGTTGTGGCCATATTAACAGTAATCGCCTTCATATCGTGACTGTGCCTGAGCTTGGTGATCAATATCGCTTATGACGTTGGTGTCGTCTGATACAGCAGCGCCGCAGGAAGAAGAGACGAGGTGAGGTCATCGCCTTGGTGGGCGGTGGGAGGGAGGTTGCGGATATCGTTCTCTTGACCATCGCACATCCTGATTCAATTGTAGAGGATCCAACCATCTATCCCAGTAACTAGGTATCCACAACTGGCTTCACACGTCTATCAGAGCCCCAACCCCCGTCCTCACGCCCTCCCATCCCTCCTCTCCCCCTCCTCACACCACCCCCCAATCAGCTCATTAAACCACCTCGTCCTCTCCATACTCGGTGCATGCCCCATACCCTCAACCACCAGTCCCTTCCCGGGCTTCACCCACTCCATCAGCACCTCCCCATGCGGCAGACTAATCATCCCATCCTCGGTCCCATGCATAACCAATATCCTCTCCCTCCCCACCCTCTCCGCCATCTCCCTCAGCTGCCCCTCACTCTTGTAATGCCACCCGGCCGCAATCAGCTGCAGCAAAAACCCCTTCAACCCAAACTGCGTCTTATC
Source organism: Triangularia verruculosa (assembly GCA_033296885.1). Lineage (NCBI taxonomy): Eukaryota > Fungi > Ascomycota > Sordariomycetes > Sordariales > Podosporaceae > Triangularia > Triangularia verruculosa. Next base: position 105,284 of record MU863964.1, on the reverse strand, counting down.
CATGCGCTTATGCATCTCCTGCGCAACAAACCTCTGCGCATTACTCTCGAACCTAAGATACTCCTTCTGCTCCCCATTCCCGGGGGGAAGAACCTTGGGGGTCTCCCCCACAACAGGCACCTCGGTATCATCCGACAGCATCAACCAGTCATGCGCAAAAATCTGCCTCGCCACGCCCGCAACGGATTCATCCGGGGATTTGGGCATGAGCATACCAAGCCTGGACTTGATGTTCTCCAGCCAAGTCAACGAGTAATTCTTGATCTCCGGCGCGGTGCAGCACAGCGCCAGCGACGAGATCGTGTGCGGGTACAGGCAGGCGAATTCTTGGGCTATCATCCCCCCTAGGGAGATGCCCACGAGGTGCAGACGCCGGGATTGGTCCTCCTGAACTGCGGGGAGGAAGTTGACTTTGGGGGAGGTGACGAGGTCGTAGAGGTCCTTTGCCATTTCCGACGACGAGTACCGCATCAGGGGCTTGTCCGAGGATCCTACCCCGCGGTTGTCGAACACCAAAACGGAGTACTTGTCTCGGTTGAGGTGGCCAAAGTGAAGGGTTTGGCGCTGCCAACCGGTCAGGAGACCGCCGAGGCCCATGATGAACTTTGAGCTGGTTAGTAAAAAGGATGGTGTGAGAAGGAGTGATGGGAAGGAAAACGTACGACCAGCTTGATGGGGCCGGTGCCGTGGATCTCGTAGTTGATGTTTAACGGCCCGCCGCGGCCTTCTGCTACTGGGCAGAGGCCGGCACGGTCAGGCTCGAGGTTCCATATCGCCGTAGGAAAGGCCGGGTGCTGCAGCGTCTCGGCGACGGTGGGGATCTTGAGGTTGGCGTCCAGCGTCCTTTACAGGTTCAGTAAACAACCACCCAATTGGGAGCTGAGGGATGTGCTTACATTGCGTTGATGCTAATGATACGTATGGCACTTTCTATAGCTAATACTATAAAAAAGTGTTCAGATGATTACGGGTCTGCGCGAGTTTTCAGTTCCATCGGCGGTCCGGTCGTCTCAACTTCGCCGTCGGAGGCGTTCCTGCGCCTCGGCGCGGATGTCACGGCGCGCCCCTGACCCAAATGACGTAATCAGCATGTGAGTGGGCCAAAGTCCAACAACCCCTGACGCCTGGAGACAGGGTTAGGGTATGGAATATGAACTGAGCCTCCATTCTGGTCACTTATTTCTGATATCAGCTGGAAACGGCATGACCGGTAAAAGAACATGTCGCTTAATTGGCCTCAAAAGGCATGGTACCGTACATCTGTATCCTGCATGGCAGAGATGCCTCCCTGACGCCTTTTGCTGTCACGCTGCCACCAAAATAGACATACAAACCTAATGTTGTTCAAAGCATGACAAAGCCCACACCGCTCGATGTGTCCTCCTCCAGAAGATTTCCCTTGTTGACACCGCCATGAATAGGGTTGGCCTTGTAGTTGAAGAGGTAGTAGTGAAGTTGGCCGTCACCAGGGTGGAACTTCTGCTGCTCCAAGAACAGCGAGTTGTCCATTAGAGACAGCGCGTTAAAGACATCAAATTTGGACTTCTTGGCAAGGATGAGCATGTCAGCCATGACGGCATTGAGACGAGCCTTGAGAGCCGGGCGGTCATCGGGTGTCTTGAGCGCGACATCGGAGGCGTAGTAGTAGAGGTAGGCAGCGCGAATGGCTGAGTGCTTCTTGGACCTGATAACCGAGGACTCGAGGCAGTAGAATGAGAAGAAGTCGGTGATTTTGCCGTCATCGCCCTTTTAAACATGTTAGTTGTGCCAATGGCAGAGGGATTCAGACACTAACCTCAACAACATATGACCAAATTACCCGCTCACCAGGAGCCTCTTTGTTGTGCAGCAGCCAATGTGAAACCTCGTCCTTGGACCAAACTGGGGTCAGATCAAAGCGCTTCAGGTAGGCCTCAACGAGATCCTGCACAGCGTTGAGATCCCTGGCCTCCATCTCACGAAGCCCACGAGTCGATGTATTCTCGGGCACCCTGAATCTGATATCTTGCAGCTTTGGGGTGCTGTTGGTGGGGCATGGACTGAAGCCAACCTCGTATAGCTTCATCCAGTTCAGCGCGCGGTGGTAGTATCGGCAAGTACTAACTGGCCGAGGGAGTACGATACCGCCCGTGTAAATGGCCTGCCAAATGCCATCCAAGTTGATGCGTCGCGTAATCTCCTTGATGAGGACAGGCGCAAGACGCTTCCCTCTGAGCTTCTTGTGGATGCAGAGGAAGTTGACTTCAGAGCTTTGAAGAATCTTGTCGCGTACCCTCATCTGGGTTGGGATAGCGGAAATGAAAGCACAAAGAGTATCGCCAGTGCGAATACCAACATGCCATTCCTTGCGCCATCCTGGTGAGAGCAAAGACCACCGCAAAAGAGAGCCAGAGTACTTGAATCTGAACATGGCCTCATCATCCTCCACATAATGACCATACAGCAGCTTCTCCACCTCCTCCAACTGCTTCTCATCTGTGAGATCCATCGTCACCCAGCGGAATTGTGGCAGCGCAAGTTCAATGGGCTCTGTCGAGATGTCCTCCACCTTCTGGATCCTGACGGGTCCCTCCTCGATGAGCTTGGGTTCCTCGTCAAACTGAGGGACTGGCTGTGTGCTCCAGAACTTGTACGAAGCCATATCCTTGCGGTTCTTGCCACTCGTCGCCAGCCCGGTCATGATATCCTGCAGCTTCAATTTCTTGAAAGCCTCGATCGCCTTGGCGGTGTTGTCTGACGAACCTGGGGCATCTTGTGCGCCGAGAAGTTCATTCCGAAGGGCCGGGTTGAGGGTGAGAAATTCGGCAATCTGATCGTTCGAGAGGCCGGCAATGGCCTTCTTGGGGTCGGCCTCGACATCGGCGGCGGTCAGTTCTTTGGGAGGGCCTCCGCCGAGGGCTTGAGTAAGAGCCTGCTTGGCCTTTTTCTTTTTGCTCTTCTTCTTCTTCTTGGCTGGAGCGTCTGTGCCTGCGCCCGTTTGCTGTGTCTCTTCGGCTTCGGAACCCGATTCACCCTCTGACTCGGCTGTGGTGCCCTTGGCGGAGCCCAGGTTGACGAGAGCCTCAACAGCCTGCTGCTCAGCTTGTTCTTTGGTCGGGTCGACCTCTTTCGATTCTGCCGACATATTGAAGTTGGTGCGGTGATAGTACGGATGTTCGATAGTGCATTCAAATTGCCTTGTATTTTTCGAGCTTCGGCGAAGAGGATGTCGTGTTGACAACGGAGCTTGGTGTTTCAACAGCTGGGCGGGGCTCCTTGAAAGCTTGGGACCTTGTGATGGTGGGCCACCCACCGCATGCACAGCTCTTTATCGATAAGCTTTATGCCGCTGCGGTTGCCTCCCGTCTCCCTGCCGCCGCTTAAGCATTGGAGTACATTTCAATCCGTCCCTCAATCATCGCCAGCATATAAGACCACAAGATATACTTCAGAATTGATTATTATCCCACAGATCATCCATCCCAGGACTGAACTTTCAGCCTTGCTGAAGTCGCACAAACAGCATGGATCGAGTGCACACGTCGAATTGCGGGGCGACGAGCTTCTGATTGGTTAACCTGTCAAATATTCAATGCTATTCAATGCAAACAAGAAGACCCCGCCACTGTTGCCTGCCCTGTCGCCGCCCTGGATGGAGGGCGCCCAAATGTGCGGCGCTCAATTCCGCCTGCCGCCCGCCATCTCTCAGAACCTTCAAGGACGTTCAGCCGCTTACGCGTCTTTGTTGTTTCCTCATCTTCCATCTTCTCTTCTTCGTGTCATTTCCGGCTCTTCTTATTAAGAATCTATCCAGGTTACAGCATCGTGGTTCTAGATTGTGAAGTCAGCAATAACAGCCATGGGCAAACCCACGCCACCGGCCTATGCGCCCGGCCCCGGTAGCAGTGCCGATGCCCACCCCGATGCCGTGTCACTCCACACTCCGACGGGTGTTAGCGACCCGGCCTTTCCCTTTGACAGCGACACTCCTGACTTGGGAAATGATGACCTCCCACCTCTCTACTCGGATATCGACAATGAAGCAGGCAGCGGTGCCCCGCTTCTTCCACCCGGAATCCAATTCGGTCATGTCGCTGACCTAGCACCCAAGAAGGTGGACGAGATCAATGGAGCTGAGATCTTTGTCACTTCCAAGCTCGAATCTGATCCTAAGCTGCTGGAGAATCAGGTTGGCATCTCTTCTGCAAAACCACCCAGGCCATTCGTCCAAATACATGGCAGCCACCGTGAGAGGGTGGAAGAGAATGGCAAGAGCGACGAAAAAGACGTCACTGACTTTCGGGTCTTGGTTGAACTCACGCCCTATCTTTTTTCTGACGTCGTCAACCAACTCTCATGGCGCGAAACTCGTACAGTCGAAAACAGCGAAAAGGCCTGTCGAGGCACTGTATTCAGAAGGAGAGCTCCCGGATACAAGCAAGACATCGAGGTCGGCACAGCTCCCAAGCCAACTCTAGCTGAGTGGTGCCACCGTTACTGCGCCAGCCACGCCGCCCTCAAATGCTTTGTCCTTCGCCGTCGTGTCATCGGCTTCAACGAGGAAAAGCTTCGTAGCCAGCTCGAATCCCTCGTTCGCGGTACCAACTACCGCGGCGATGTCCGGATTACCTTCCCTGTCAGGGACGAATACGTTTACATCTACAATGACTGCTGGATCAACCGATGGCGTTGGACAACCTGGATCCGTTGGGTTTTTTATCTGACCTTCCTTTGGATATTCTCATGGCCTTTTTTTTACTTCTCCACGAAGACTTTCGAGGTTGTGACAGCCGATTGGGGTTTCTCAAGACCACAAGAGAATGGCAGGCTCGCGTATGTCAGCATCTCAGAGGATCACATCTACAACACCTGGGCGAGGGCCATCAGTCGGGCTATTTTAGGCAAGAGGCAGGCTTGTCTTGATCATAATGATCTTGTCGCTTCTCACACCGATGGCCCGGACGCCATTGCTGATGTTATGGACGCGGTCAACGCCCCGAGTTTTGTAAGAAGGGGTGCTGCGGCCATGACGCATGTCAACCGGCAGTTGGGTTGGGGTGGGGATTGGTCCTAATTCTGCTTGATTCGTTTCATCCCTTGTTTGTATCACTGTCGAAACAGTTGGATTATGATGATGAATAGCTTTCTTAGCAATCACTGCTGAATGGACCTGGCATGAAAGATCTCCTTTCTCACCTGATCGATGGCGATTGTTTAAGTCAACTCCTTCATAGAACTTGTCCCTAAACCGGTTGTCTGAAGCTGGGAACCAACTCCCTGATAGCGAATACTGCCTGACATGGTGCCGCAGATCGTCAGTTTGAACATAACCCTGCTGTAGAAAAAGGCTTGAAGCAGAAAGTTAGCGATTCTCATCGACACACGAACAGCCTTGTGAAGCACATGATGCTGCTTGCCAATGTTGAGCCACTTCAAAAGGCCAGTCGAACTCGTCCAGCCGTTACTGGGCCCATTTATCAGGCGGCCCCCAATGTTAGGTACCTAATTGATGTGCGGCGATGTTGCATGTGGCGCCCAGATCCAAGATTGCTGAGCCTATAGCTTCCCTGTCATAGACTCATGGGGAATCAAGCGAACCAATGAATCCAGACAAGCTGCACCACACAGCATTCGCACACCCTCCTGTCATCCTGGAAAGCATCCCATTGCACCAATTGAAGCCGGTAATGTAGGATCAAGTATGTGCGGTTCCATGCAGTGATCTTCGGCTTGGGCAATGGCGGAAACTTGGGGGTTTTGACGGGCCCCAAGACTGACCTTCTTTCAAGGGACGTATGGTGTATCCCGAATTCACAGCTGCTCCCTCCCACTCTATCACTCACTCTTTGACTTTTCGAGACTATACAGCCAGTCACACGCCCGGCCATTTCTTTTAATTACGCTACACCGATACAGTGGCAGGATAAAACGATAATCTCTTCATATATGCCCGTTTGACATTGCCTTACACTAGCCCAGGTCCGACAACCTGTCTCTCAAGAAAAAGCAGCGGGTCAGGAATCAATCGAAATGTCTGGAGTCCCCCCCACTATTGCCGTTAAATCACAAGATATACCCCCTGAGATCCTGCCCACCGATGGGCAATCAGCATGCGGCGAGTTGGGCGGCTACTTTGCGTGTGAGGCCAGCCAAGGTGGCGGATGCTGCCCGGTCTGATATCTCTGCGCAAATACCACCTGTGAAGCCCCAGTTTCCAGTGGAAATTCACCCAGTATGCTCGAGCCTGTAGGGCCGTGCCCTGGTTTTGAAGGATATGGGGCTTGCCATGAAGATGTTGGAGGTGAGTATTTCAAACTGTCCCGCTAAAGCCTCGAATATCATGAAAGCAGTGCAAAACGGTTACTGACATGTAGGCAAACCATTCATCCTGGAAGGAAATTGCTGTCCAGGTTATTACGCCTGCCTGAACGACGGTTGCTTCTTTACACAAAAACTCCAAATCGGCGCGGTCACTGCTACCCTTACCCAGAGCGGCTCAACAGTGATTGCCACCTTTGACAAGAATGGCCCATCAGCTGCTACATCACTGGCGCGTCTAAAGACATCCGCCTCGGATCGACCTGGTACAACATCAGATACCACTCCTGATCCAGCCAACGCAACAATTGCTCCTGCACCTTCAGGCCTGAGTCAAGGGGCGTTGATTGGGATTTCCGTTTCAGCTGCCCTTGTGGTTCTGTTTATCGCTATCGGGGTCTATTTCATGATCAGAAGACGCCGAAAAAGAGGCATACACAAATCCGCCGAGAGCGCGGTGGCAGATGATGACAAGCAAGGACCCAATGAGATCGAACCTGAAATCCAAGCCAAAAAGGGGCTCTCGTTGAATGATCGCTTGCCCTCAGAACTGCCGACGGACAATGAAGTGGCGGAAGTATCAAGCCATGATATAGCATGGGAGTTGGAGAACACACAGTATACCCCGGAGTTGTCGGCGCCCCATGGGATGTCTGAAATGGAGACAAGGGGGAAGGCGAATGTACGTGTTGGTCCTGCGGATTTTGCTACGGGCGAATCATGATGATGGACTGGGGGTTTGTATGGCTTGCAAAGTACCTACCTAGGTAGTTGGGGTATACTTTGGCGTGTTTCTTTGTGCAGGTACTTCTTGGGGGTGGAGGCTTGCATTACGATATGTTGAGTCGCTACATGAGCTGACAACCTAGGACTTTCATTCCACGCCCTAGAGAAACTAATCAGTACCTACCTAGGCACCTACCTAAGTGAAAGCAGAGTACTTCCTTCGCTTTGCTAACTGTTCAACCCTTTCCAACATTAACGTCGCTGAGGGTGTGCAAGTGGCATCTAGACTATAAAAGTGAACAGGCCCTCGTCGCTCCTTGATTCGGTTCAAAAATTGGTCCTGTACAAACTGAAGAACGGCTCTCTCATCGCTTGGATCTCCTTCGTAATCCGGATGGTGCTCGGAAAGGGAGTATTGGCCATTGTTGATCCTTTGCTGGAAAATGTCCATTTTGGTGAAGTTGATAAGGAATGCAGTAGTGGGAAACCATCGTGAGTTGACAACGGATTGAAAAAGCGTGAGGGACTCCATCATGTTGATCTTTGGGCAAACAAATCAGCATTTTCATATTCGAGCCGATGGAAAAGACGACCTTTACCTAGGTAACTAGATAACTCAAGGGATGAAGGCTTACCATTCTATTTTCTTCGCGTAATGGTACGTCGTACGCTCCCACTGGAACCTCGAACAGGATGATATCAACATTCTCGAATGCATGAACCCATTTCTTTCGCTCGGGCCGACGACCGCCTACATCGTAAACGGAACACTGCATGTCTCCAACGTCAAATACGTAGTCCCGCACCCCGCAGGTTCTGCCCCGGGGGGCGTGAAGAATATCTTGTACATCGGGCATATAATCTCTGTCAGACACTCGGTCGAACTGCGACATGAAGCTGGAAGCCAATGTTAGTTCTCAGATCAAAAAAAGGTATGCAGGAGTGTGGGCTTGTACTATGCAATGTCCGACGGTAATTCATCCTTCAGCAACTCACGAACCCTCCTTGGCGATAGATGGCTGAGAGCCAAAGTTAGCAAAGCAAGAATGAATAAGGTAGGTACCTAACTACCTTATGTGTGGAATAGGGGCCAGTACCTTACCTTGCAAACATGTCAACGGGCAAGACATCATTCAGCCACTCGTGACTCCTCAATGCACGAGCCTGCCAACTCTCGATGGCCCAAATGTCCCGAACAACAGGAACAACCTGATCATAGAAAATTGAATCCCCTTCATCTGTAATAAAATGCTTCCCATCGTATGCAGCAATAGCGTTGATGAGTATCGTCCGGATTTCTTCCTACCGATTCATGCTAAAGTCAGCACCGATGGGGCCTCACGACAGTGGAGTAACACTAACCATTCGGTCTCTGGTGCCCAACTCTGAATAGTCCACGTCTTCTTTGTGGTCAAATAGAAGTACCAAAAAGAAACGACAAAGCATCTGATTGATGTCCTGTCTCGACTGTAGCTTTTCCTCAAATGTCACGGCGTGACTTTCTCCGCCCCAAATAACCTTCATTTGCTTCAAGAGAGTTGTTTTGCCTGAACCTCCAGTTCCTAATAGCAAAACTTTGACTTTTGGTTTGCTCGACGAGGAGGTAGGGAGCGGAATTTCGGGGCTCCTGTTTTGAGCCACGAGAATTGGCGCAGTCAGAAGGCCGGGTTCTTCGGACGGGACGGTTGTGGTGACATCAGATACCGCTCGCCGGTGTCTCCTCTGGACACGATCCAACAGCGCTGTTCTCCAAGCACGCCCGTAGACCTTGGTGGTGAGCAGCTGGTTGTCGAACGGAAAGATGGCAGAGAGTCTAGACAAGGTGTCCGTATCGGCTGTACATATCGAAGCTCTGTCTCCATGTACGATCAGCGAGGCAGAGTCTTTTTCCATCGCTGCAATCGCAGTTCGTGTTGTCGGTTCCTCAAGGAGCCGTCTTTGTTCGGAGAGTGACTTCGTGTTGCAAGCTGCTAGGAGCAATGTCAGGGTTGCCGTCTGCTGTCCTATCATTTTCTGAATAGCGTCGATATTGTCTCCATTCAAGGCGAGCTTCAGCTTTCCAACGCCACTCTGGTGAAAGTTTTCCAAATGGCTGTCCAGCTTGCTGGCCAGAATTTGGCAGCATAAGATCACCGAGTCCAAGTCCATCTTCAGCTGATAGTGAGGCTCTGGTTCCGACTCGGCCCATGCAGCTATTTTTACCAGCGCGGTCCTTAAAACACTTAGCTGGCTTGTGAGGGTTATGACCAGCAGGTCGGCGTCTTTGTACTGGTTGCGGAGTTTCGCGATGGCACTGATGGACCGTGTCAAGGCATCAATAATGCCCGCCACAGAGCCCACAGCGCCAACGATTGACAGTGGATCAGCCATTGCTTACAGCGATCAGCCGGTAGATCAGATTCTTGTGATTCAAGTAGAAAGTTGGCAATGTGTGTAGGTGGATTAAAGGAGCAACAGCGGGAAGCTCCATTCATATGCGGGTTGATGTTCAGCTTCAGGTGGTTACAAAGGCGGCAGTGCACCTCCGTTGTCTGAACCAGTGGAACTGCGAACCTGCTGGACTGGCAGCCTTGTCCCAATATAGATATTCCGGCGCTTATGGCCAATGGGTGCGCGATGTCATGTGATGGTCGACCGCTGGTTGGTCGTGGCTATCTCAATCTTTTTGCTGCACTCAAATAAGCGAGCAAGGTAAGCTGTCTCCGACTTTGACCTTGATCATAAGATTTCACGACAGTTGGACAGTTTGCTGTGATATTCAAAGCACCTTTTTGGGTAAAGTCGAGAGTGACGATACAACGATGCATAGGTGATTACATGCCCCACAAGACCGCACCATCAATGCGTCTTGTTGGATTGGTCAGGTGTACCTACCTATCTAGGTTAGGCATCAAGCTGAACAGTTCAACTGAGGCATAAGGCAGTCCAATGGCCCAAGCCACTGCCAAGCCAATAGCCAATGAGCTGGACATCTTCAGGTTCGACCTCAAAAGCTCAGTCTCCCCCATTGCTTTCATTTTTCCACTGAGAAAAGAACATCTACCTTAATTTCAAACACCCTCCGAACCTGTCATGGACGACCACGAGCTGGAAATGCTCAACCTGTCGGACGAGCCTTGTCCCATCGATGGCCGTCGCAGCGCACGAACACTCTACTTAAAACTCTTTATTATCAGCTTCACAACTATTGCATCCTACTTCCGCCTTCTTAAAATCAGAGATAGGAATATCTTATCTCTTAGCCCGCTAATATTTTGGCTCGCCCCTCTCAACTATGTGTTTTCGTATATTCTTGTTCTCCTCTTTATTTTCGCAACCTTTGGGTTTCGCGTCCTTCTTCGACGCCTGAATGCGAAGACCTGGGGACGTGACAACATTGGGCTATTCCAGTTTTTGGCTGAATTAGATGGGAATGAACATCCATTAACGATGTTGAAGGTTCGCCTGCGATGTCTGCTCGGGAAAATGCCTTCGAGAGCACGTTCATTCGAACTCAACACGAAACAGCCTGCTCAGAGTTCTTTGGAGAAATTCGCACGGGCGTTGGGAGGACTGCTGATGACATGTTTCTTTATGGCTCAATGTTTGGGCAGTATCATCCTTTGGCACCGACGGAAGGATAGAAAAGCAGTTGCTACGTTGGACCAGAGAACGTTTGAGCTAGCATGCGGGGGCTTGCTCATCGGCATTCTTACCCTATGCCACACGCTCGGGCTTCCAATCTTCAACGGGCCGATCTCCAACAGAAATATCTTCCTTCTGCAGGGCGGCGATGTGTACCAAGCACCTCCAGTCGACGGCCTCACCCTCTTCCTACGGGATAGTTATCTGCAGGTGGATATAAATGATAGGGCTGATGAAGAAATAGCCTACCAGCTCCTCCCTCGCCTACTAAAACATCTGGCCCTGGCTCGATTAATTTCCAGCTTCTTCAACTACCACCCTTCCACTGCTGATAACTTCCACCGCGGCGACCTACGACTGATATTCTCCAACGAACCAGGGTTATCAACGATCTACAAATGTTTCGCTATCAGCGTAGGACTCTTTATCGCCTTTTGTTTTTGTTGGTGGGCTTTGGCAGAGATAAGAGCGTCCCCACCAAACTTTGAATATCTCAAGAGGCGCTACGGCCGGCTTATGCCGATTATTTGTTTAGTAACCTGTCTCCTCGGCGTCCTTGTTGGCCTGCTGGCAGGGTATGTGTGCATCGAGGGCGGACTTATGATCCTTACGCTATTTCATTGGATCCTACAGTGCTTGCAGGACATTGGACTCGGTCCTCTCGACGCTCTTAAGCTTCACCCCATAGACACAGCTTGTCCGGAATTGGTGTGGTCAGACCCATGGTCAGATTTAATCTTAAACCTAGCATAGCTGCCCTGTCTTCATATACCTAATATACACATCATGAGTCACGCCTAGGGCAAAAAAAGAGAGGCTGTCTAGCCAGCAAGGCCCATTCAAGGACAAGGTTGTCAACCTGGAATATATACCGCGAGATAATGCACCTCGGTAGCTTAAAGATACTTGAAGGTACCTTACTATCGACCTTACCTCCCGTCTCCGATTACACCTTTTTTACTATCTTTAGAGGCCCGTGTCTTGTGTGATGTCTTTTTCTTTTTTCTTTTTGTACTCGTGTGCATAAAGAACTCGATCTGTTGCCAAGTAGTTACCTATTACCTCAGGTATCCTACACACGTTCTCGGTTGCCGCTTTTATCTCCATGATCTTAACCGTGTGAATTTCCGCCTATGATTCGAGATTTCTGCATCCTACCTACCTATCTAAGCTTTTCCAGATGCTTTTAGGCACATAAAAAACCCAGAAATGATGCTAATTTGGGGTATCGAGACCTCCAACCTTTTGCTTCCCCACGCCTAGAGTTTTGGTTTCCCTTGATTCTTGGGTCTCGAGCCATAACAAGAGCCGGTGGCTCCTCGTGAAATGATCCATGTCTGTGAGCTAATTTCGGGGGGTGATTCATCGGTGGTTCCTCGTCAATTGAATCAGCTTGATACGTTGTAAAGTGCGGTAGAGGTACTTGTGTGATATGCTGTACTCCGTATGAGCCATATATGTTTGTGGCTTCGGAGGTTGCTGCGTTGTGGTACTGATTTGGTCCCGCGTCCTCAAATGATGCATATCGCAGAGCAGGAGAACTCTGAGGCCAAGAGAATGACATCGCGTATGCGTCAGGTGGCGGAGGAGGTTGAACGAACGGAGCCAAAGGGTACTGCTGTTGTTGTTGCCCTGTGTGGAAGCGGTGATGTCTGTTCATGGTGCTGTTTGACGTTTCGTTGGGAAACGGGTGTTGCAAGTGTTGAAAGAAGCCCAGATGCCAGGACCAGAAATCCAGGGTCCCTTTGCGAGTTAGCATGCAACCGCTCTTTGTAATCAGTTAAGAGGCAAGGGGCTAGGGGTACGTAAGCTATCGGTTCAGCTTCAAGCCACCTACTGCCTCTTGGAGGATTGATACTAAATTGAGAGCACTCCCTGGGTAAATCTCTTGCACCAAATACAGAACATTTGGGCGGTTATGCATAAAGGTGGTGTGGGCTGGCCAATGAAATGATCATCTCCGCGGCGACACGGAGCGTTGTCTCCGACGAAGTCAGAGCCGACAGTGACACAATTTTACCATTGCGAGAAGCCTTATAACCTTCCTTAGAATGGCTAGCACGACGTGGACAGAAGTACAGAGACTGTCAACCTAAATGATAGTTGATGGGTAGGTGCGGACACAAACTCTGGAAGCTAATACCTACCTATACCTCTCATGTTGAGTTTGGAACCCACGCAGTTATCTTGAAGCATGTATTGAACTGATGATATTGACTGAACTAAAGGAAAAGACCAAGGAAAGGTTCAAACGAGCGTACAGGACCGTATTTATATCCCACCAGAGCATTCCATCCACCTGTTTGACCCACAGCCAAGAATACTACCTAGTGATCTGCTCCACAGAGCCTTTGCCGTGATATCGTGAATGCCATCCTGCTCCACATCTCACTATCTAAATTAACCCCTGAAAGAACATGTCAAAAGCTTCTTAATCGTAAACGGCTCTGACGAAGCCTCATAAAATGTGCCGCTTCTCGCTCCTCCTGTCAATCTTGTTTTATATCCCACCCCAAAGGATCCTGACTGCTCGGCAGCCACTTCCTCTTCCCACAAACGGTCACTCAAGTTGATTGTAGAACCGTGCCGTATGTTGTATTCTGACAGCAGCTGACCTCGTTTTAACACTTTCTCCTGCGTTTCTACTTGGAAGTCATCCATTGAGAACCCATCTACCAAAAGCTTGCCAATCTCTGTAAACAAATCGTCTGTGGTGGCTGTCAAGAGGTTGAAGTCCAATTTTACTGCAATTCCAAGGCGTAACTTGATAAGTATCTGCTGCTTTGGAGAAGTCTCGCTGGACCGTCCGTCAAGGGGGCCGTCAACTGTGTCTTGTTCCGCGTGTTCCGCTGGAGACTGTGACGTTTGATCTCCATGTGGGGGCCAATCGTCAAGATCAGATGACATCGCTTCTTCTTGAGGCGGAGTTTGTGTTGTTTGCTCCCTGGATCCCGACGCCTGCATAATCTGCTCTTCAGGTGAGGGATGTGCTGTCAGCTCCTCAGATTGTGCCGTGGACTTCTTCTCCGGACGAAGAAAACGGATGATCTTGCGAACCAGATTCTCACTTTCGTGGTTGGTAGTGTTTCCTCTGCTTGGGCCGTCGGACCCATCATCCAGGCCTGGATGGGGGCGCATGTTGTGTGAGCTATGGGTGGTGAACGACGTGGTGGTGTTAAAGATTTTGATGGAACACGTTTCTGAGTTCTTGAAGAGGAAGCAAAGCGGTGGAGGGTGGTATGCTTCGGAGATGCCACTCGCTCTCTTATCGTGTTGCACCGCCTGCGTCACCCCTGGAGCCACCTGATGATAATTGGATAGAACACGCATAGACAAAACACACGTGTTACGCTGTACTTTGCGAACGAAACGTTAACCGTGCTGGCTTTTTTTCTCTGTTCTAAAATAAAGACAACTTAACCGTTAAAAAAAACAAGACCACCTCTTAAATATTGGCTAAATTAATATTAAAAATGACTAAAATAAAGCTTAAAAGACGGTGATTTTAAATATCTTTTTAAATTTTAAATTCAGTTATTCTAAAAGTAGATATCTTCAATTAAAAAGTAGGTCGTTCGACGATGAATAGCTCAAGTAGGTAAGGTTACGCGACTCGCTCGACCATCGTGACACAATGTATGACAAGGAAGGCCGCCAGAATTCCGCTTAAATTTATGTAGAAAGATAAAAAATCCAGCACGGGCCTTTTGACGTTTCGTTCGCAAAGCACAGCGTCAGGGGCTTACCGACGAAAGCTGAAAAGATAGCGATAAAGAGGGGTCGCCGAGTATAATACTGGTCACTTTAGGCCATGAGGAAGAGGAAACCTCGGATGGGACAAAATCTGGACATTTAAAACATCAAAAACAAAGAGATCAGGTGATCGATCTCAGTCAGCTCACAGTTCACCATGGCCAACCAAACGAACCCAGGGGTCGTGGGCCCGTCTTCGACGACCACCAAGGAAGCTGCTGCCAGAGCTCTTTCCGAGACGATGGGCTCAGCCGATAACTGGGCCGTGTTCAAAGGCCATCACGCTCTCAACGTCCGAAGTCTGCTGCACCTCCAAACTAAACTAGATCAATTGGCCCGACTAGACGAGCAAGATGACCCAGGCTTCAGCATGAATGAGCTGGACGATGTTCTTTATAAATACAGTAAGCGATTGATCTTTCTTAATACGCCGTAATGCGAATGTACTACCATTCTAACATCAATGAGACCGAGCTCTTGCCGCATACGCAAAGGTGTGTGAGCTCCTTGAACCAGGTGAGAAAGATGTCGCAAGTATTCTGCGCTACAGTCGAGCCAGACTTGGCAGTCAACCTGAAGTTTGGGCGTTCCTTTCCCGTGCACACGAGGACACAACAAATGGAGTGGGAAGTGGTATGATTGCTTTATATTCAAACCCCAACAGTGGGGTCTTATTTGCACTTGTCAACAAGATCGTCGGCCGATTCGCCAAGGTAAATACCAGCTTCCCCCCTCAGTTCTCTACCTTACTGGTTGCCAAGTCTAAAACCTCTATGCATTAGATGGTGTCTTCAAAGAAGGTTGGAGTCCATATCTGGTCTGAAACCACCACGAACAAGATGACACGATCAGTTCTGGCGATACTCTCTGCCTGTCTTTTACTTGTGCCGATGGTGATACTTTCCTTCGTCAAAGATGGCTTCAACCCACTGATCATCATTATCGTGTGGACGATCGCCTTTTCCGTCACAACGTCTTTCCTCACCGAAGCAAAGTACAGTGAGATTCTTGTAGCCGCAGCAACGTAAGTCTCACGAAACCTCACAGCACATAACGTGAGACTAACACATGGTCCGGAACAGATATGCGGCTGTTATGGTTGTGTTTATCAGTGGAGACGGAGTGCAGAAGGCGGATCAAGACAGGGCGTCATTTTAGGTAGTCAAAACACCATCGGTTGTGTCATGGTACTACTGACACATGGGCCGCTGTTGCATCTCTGATGTGTGAGATAAGATTTCTGTATCTCGCTGTCCATTCTCCAGTCAAGTAGGTATTGTCTCTACTTCCCAATACCATGGCCACCATTTAAGGTACCTTTCATAACTTGTTTTCGACTGTCGACAACTGCCAACATTGGCCTCACGAATTGGGGCAGAAACACACCCCGTCAGGCTTATTACAAAGCGGATGCCACAGGCCGGTCAGTAACCCACGGGTGAAATCCTTTTATTAGGAGTCTCCGGCCGAAAAGGCGGTTCCTCGAGTAAGCGACACCAGAAAAAAGCACGCGCTGGAAAAGAACGCTAGCACCACCATCCCTCGAGATACCTTTTGTAAGTGATATTGCTTTTCTATTGTGGCCCATCTTTGAGCTTCTGAAAGGATAATGTTTCGAATTGTTCCTTTTCGACTGAAAGATGCGTTGTCGCATGTGAGGACAAAGTGCTTGGTGGGAACATGGCAGGCTAACCTTTAAGAAGCACATATCGATTCCAACTTAAAGTAAGTTAAGTGGTGTGTTGGACCAAGTGCGAGCTCGCCCATCCAACTCACATCTTCAGAGCGCCTACTCGCCCGATTTATCCATATTTTTGAGCGCCTACTCGCCCGTCTTATCCATATTTTTGAGCGCCTGCTCGCCCCATTTTATTCATGTTTTCAGCACCTGCTCGCCCCATTTTATTCATGTTTTCAGCACCTGCTTGCCGACGTTTTTTCCACCTATTCCGTGTACGAAACTAACACTGGATCATATTTATTTGAGAATTGCTCATCAGTTGCTTCACAATTACAATTGGCGGGCAGTTATGCTAACACATGCCTGCAGGTTCACTCTTCACCACCACTCCGCCGTCTCGTTTTCTTTCCTTTTTTCCGGAGAAGACCAAAAAAAAATGTCCGGAGATACCAAAGAGGGGCAGAAGGAGACTGGTGACGGCGAGAAAAAGCTGCCGATGGCCAAGTGCATCTGTTTCAGATGCGAGTGTGAGAAGGAATCTGCAGAGGACAACTGGGACATTTGCTGGAAATGTATGGTTGTCTGCTACTGGTTCGACCGCCCGCCCAGAAAGCTAAAGCGGTCAACTTCGTGGCCTGGCGCGGCAGGAGAGCGCTGAGACCAAGAGGCTGAGGTGGATGGAACCTTCCAATGGAGGACAGAAGATGAGAAGACAATCCAAGCGAATTCGTGGAGAGGCCCGTGCCCGACACGTGATTCTGCGCCTTGAAGGAGCCCCACCCTTGCTGTTACGGCTTAGCGCAGCTGGTGGCAGTCTGGCGCGCGCATCGAGAGGTCGAACATTTTGGGAGAGCAGTTCAATTGTGCCACTTGCAATCAGTTCTCCAAATCCAAACATCAACACCCGACTCCAATTTTGCCGTAGATTGCGCAAACGCGAACCCCCGGTATCCGAAATAATCCACAGCTTCATTAGCAAGACAGAAACAAACCAATCGCAAAGATGGGCAAAAAGAAACGCGGTCACCCTGACGTCGAGGAGCTCCTAGCCAGGCCATGGTGTTACTACTGTTCGTCAACCCCATTGCGACTCGTTGGTCAGAAGCGACGGGTTGGAATCGCAAGCTAACAATTTGTAGGCGAGAGAGACTTTGAGGATCTCAAACTCCTCATTTCCCATCAAAAAGCGAAGCATTTCAAATGCGAGCGATGCGGCAAGCGACTGAACACTGCTGGAGGTGTGTGCTATCTGCCTGGGCGCATCGTCATTCCCATGGTGCCATCAAACCCGGGCGATCGCTAATAATGAAATTCTAGGTCTCTCTGTTCATATGAACCAAGTTCACAAGGAAAACCTTACCAGCGTCGAAAATGCCCTCGCTAATCGGCAAGGACTCGATATCGAGATCTTCGGCATGGAGGGTGTCCCTGAGGACATCATCCAGCAACATAACCAGCGTATCATCCAGAACTTCTACACAGCACAGGCCGAACGACAAGCCGCCACAGGCAATCCACCGAGAGGACTTTCAGGTGGACAGGGTCCGACAAAGAAGATCAAGATGGAGACGTCCGAAGAGATCAAGAAGCGGCTGGCAGACCATCGCGCAAAGGTTGCCGCCCAAAAGGAAGCTGCCGCGAATGGCACCCCACTGCCAGTAGTCCCTCCTCCGGCTACTGGCCCAAGTCCATCTCAAGCTGTATGTGAATTCTTACCCTGCCCATTATCCAGGGCTGCGCTGACAAAATTTCCTCCAAACAGGCTTCTCCTTTCCCCCCACCGCAACCTGGTTTCCCATATCCCGCCGGAGCGCCAGCATATCCTGCCATGGCATATCAGCCAGGGGCAGCCCCTGGCGCGTTTGGAAACCTTCCAGCCAGACCGCCAAGTGGTGGCCCGGTCCCTTCGGCGCTCCCGCAGAGGCCATCTTATCCGTACCCTGGCGGCGTGGCACCTCCTGGCTACCCAGTTGCTTCACCAGTTGACGCGTTGGGGCCCGGTGCTGGGAAGGGGCCCGGTGGTGATGATATCGATCAGCTGATAAGAATGGCTGAGGCGGGCATCAAACCGGCCAAGACCGGAGAAGAGCCTCCAGCCCCAGTCACCGAAAAGAAGAAGAAGGGTATGCGGATGGTGTATGATGATACTGAGGTCAGCCCTGAGGAGAAGATGGCAATGTTGCCAAGGTATCGGTGGGTGGAGGAAGCGGCGGCGTAAGTGGATGGAGCCGATCGAGTGTTTGGATCAAGGAATTTGTCGCTGGCGTTTATTTGGCAGTTTCCTCCCGGTGGTTTCTATTCAACCTGGTTGGTCGACGAACCGGCCCTTGCGGAAGCTCTCGACAGCCGATGTACGCCTTTGAACCCCAAACGACTCCCCACAATGCGTACTCTGTGTTAGGTTTAGAGGGCTGAGGAATGGAAAGGCTTGGGGGACCGTTAGGTACGTTCCCTTCAATGTATCAATCAATTTCAAGAACAGAAAATGGCATAGCGTGCTATCATGATTTACATACTGTCGAGTCGAGTCTTGTATTCGATGTGATCATTTGGACCGATGAAGTTTGGCGCTTGAGGGTGAGTTTACCATCGCGCTCCAGGACCACGCTGCTGATCCAGGTTCACGAGCTTCTCTGAGGATATCGATACAATTTGGTACGCCGCTGTTGGGCGGGTCAGTCGACGCGAGCGGGCAAGGGCCTGTCCTCGGAGTTCGGACCGCGACCCAAGCCTCAACTCAACTTGGTTGCCCTTAGGCACAAGCAAGCTGCACGCACATATTACCGACACCAGCAGCCGTTTGCACAAACCCGACAAGACGGTTGGCAAATCGATCCCGCACATCCACTGTGGCATACAACACACCAATTCAATGCATTGTGCCGATTCAGCAAGTGTGACTTCAACGACCAGCACCTTGACGGCCCACCATGTCGATCTGCGATCCAGTCACAAGAGCAGCTCCTCAGCATCACCTGCATCGCGTTCATCACCGACCCACGGGCGAGCCTGGTATCTGGTGTTGTCTTACCATCTCTGAAGGATAAAATGGCTGTTGATGGGAGCCAAGACAGGGATTCGGCGGCTAAACTCCCGACGTCACTTTCTCCCCCACGTCTATCACCACCTTGCGCCTCCGCCTCCGCCTTTTCCACTCTGCCGTCTGCCGTCCGCTTTCTCCAATTACTTCGAACATGGATACGAAAGTCCTTCTTCAGTGTTCTAATATCCTCCCGTTTTCTTGATATTTGACGCCAAATCACTGTAGGGGCTAGGCTCCCGAGACAGTAGTGAAATCATCGAAGCTTGATGGACGAATAGAAGACCACAGGCCCTATAACATTCAGCTCAGTTCTAGGGTTTCTTGGTTCGGTCTCCAACTCCTGGACGGATCTACTCGTCTCCGCAGTCCCCTCACTAGCACACTTCAACATGCATAAGCTGGTACGGCCACACACCATGTCGCTGAGTTCTGAGCTGTACTAGAGCCGCCCATTGGCGGATTTTGTCTTCCAGCTGCGGGAATAGTCTTCTAGAATGGCGCTGCCGAGGAAAGCCGTTGGCCCTGGGAACGGCGCGGCCGGCTCCGTCTACCATCGCCAAGGCCCTTGATCACGGTACTCGGGTGGCTGGCAGCGGCCTTGTTGACGTCGTTGATATTGCCCAAGGGTTAGCTTGCGAGTTGCAAGTGATCTCCGCTCATGATTCCTTTTACCCGCCATCCCGTCGACAGCCGGGTCTTGGGACCTCGCAACCATGCGAAGGTGGCTGCTCCGTGCTGGCGTCGTTCCAATCCATCAAGTGATGGGTGGAGGCGAATTACTTTATACATACTTCTGTGAGGCATCGGTTACGCTCCTCTGCACCGCTATGCCATGTCACCACTTTGAGGGGTAACGGATGCGACCTGACCATGAGATGGGTGGCTCCTGGTTAATCTATTTACCCAGGAAACCCGGTCAACATATCCTTTCTGGGCCATGCAAGCCATGTGGCATACTATATCGGCTCCCAGTAGAGTGTCGGTGCCTTGCATATCCAGGAAGCTGGATATATTATATCATGTACTGTATGCCTTCCCCGGATGTGTCCGACCTCTTGCTTGTTCACCCTTCTCCATCCTATTACCCCTTTCTCCGGGTGTGGCTGAGCAGTCCCGGTCTGAGCATTGAGCTTTCCTCTCAGGATGTTCTCAACGGGCGTGAAGGGAGCCCTATGGCTCGGCTTCAGCTCCGTGGCGGCAGCTCTGGGCCAAGAGCGCATCATCTCCCCCAACGCGACGGGTTCTGTTCTCCAGATTGCCGGCGGATCTGTGTCCACCGGTCAGATTCTTGTCGCTCCAGATGAGCACTGGGGTGTTGTTCGTGCGGCTCACGATCTCGCCCGTGATTTCGGCAGGGTCACGGGCATCAACTACACGGTTAGCAATGGCGAGGCTAACGCGGCGCCCGCTACGTACACATATAATCCGGTCAACAACATGAACAACACCTTCGTGAGTAATCATTGATGTTTAAGGTGGGGCTTCATGCACTAACATCATCGCAGTTCTCGACCTTGGGCACAGCCAACTTCACCGGCCCCGATTTTTCTGACCCATCCCCGGCCGACATTGTCATCATCGCCGGTACCATTGGCCATTCATCTATCATCGATGCCCTGATTGCTTCAGGGGCCATTGATGTCTCCGAAACAAAGGGCAAGTGGGAGGCGTTCACCAGCCAGGTGGTCGAAAACCCAGTTCCAGGGACCCCCAAGGCTCTGGTCATTGCCGGAGCTGATCCTCGTGGTACTATTTATGGCATCTACGACGTGAGCGAGCAGATTGGTGTCAGCCCATGGTACTTCTGGGCCGATACACCGCCCAAGAAGAGCAAGAACCTGTATGTGATCAAGAACAAGAAGGTCCAAGGCTCGCCTACTGTCAAATACCGTGGTTTCTTCCTCAACGACGAGCAGCCCGCTCTTACCAACTGGGTTGCGTCTCACTGGAAGGATACGCCGTACGGCCCTGGCTATGGCCCGGCCTTCTACAGTCTTATCTTTGAGGTTCTCCTCCGCAACCGTGCAAACTACCTCTGGCCTGCTCTCTGGGCAACCATGTTCATGGTTGACGACCCAGGCAACCAGCCTTTGGCCGATGCCTTCGAGATCGTGCTCGGTACCTCGCACACTGAGCCTCTCATGCGCGCCCAGAACGAGTTCGGCAAGTTTTACCCGATGCCATGGGCTTACAACGAGAACAACAAGACCATTGATGAGTACTTCCGGTATGGTGTTCAGAGAGCCAAGCCCTATGCTCGCAACAGCTTGTGGACTGTCGGCATGCGCGGGACTGGTGATACTCACATTGAGGGTCTTGGTGTTGAGCACATTGTGGAGATGTTGACTATTTTGGTTGAGAACCAGCGCACGATCATGGCCGAGGGCCTCGAGGTTGATGATATCACCACGGTGCCGCAGGCGTGGTGCTTGTACAAGGAGGTCATGACCTACCTGTTCGCCGGCCTTGAGGTCCCCGAGGATATTACTTTCCTGTGGGCGGACGACAACTGGGGCAATGTTCGCAGACTGCCGCTTCTCAACGAGACCGAACGTTCTGGCGGTGCGGGTGTGTATTATCACTTTGATTACGTCGGTGACACGCGGAGTTACAAGTGGATCAACACCAACCAGCTCTCCAAGACCACCGAGCAGATGCACTTATCTGCTGCCCGTGGCGCGGACAGAATCTGGATTGTCAACGTCGGCGACATGAAGGCCCTCGAGGTCCCCATCAGCCACTATTTCGACTTGGCGTACGACTACAAGCGCTGGCACAAGGACAGCACCGAGGAATGGGCCAGGCTTTTCGCCACGAGGGAGTACGGTCCCAAGCATGCTGCTCACATTGGCGACATTCTGGAGAGATATGGCATGCTTGCTGCCAGGAGGAAGTTTGAGCTTATCGAGCCGCATGTCTATTCGCAGATCAACTACGGTGAAGCGGATGCCGTGCTGCACCAGTGGGCGGAGCTGCATGCCGATGCTCAGGCGGTTTATGATGATTTGCCCGCTGAGCAGCAGCCGACGTACTTCCAGACGATCCTTCACCCGATTTTGGCGGGTGAGATTGTGAACAAGATCCAGATTGGAGGGGCGAGGAATATGTTTTATTCGGGTCAGAAGAGGAATGCTGCGAATAAGGTGATTTCGGAGGTGCTGTCTTGGTCTTCCGATGATGCTAATCTCACGAGGAGGTGGGATAACCTGCTTGATGGGAAGTGGAAGCATTTCATGGATCAAACGCATCTCGGATTTGATGGGTACTGGCAGCAGCCGATGAGGAATACGCTTCCTGCTATGGTTCATGTGCAGACCGATTTCGCGTCCCTCGCCGGTCATGTTGGCATTGGCGTTGAGGGTTCTAACGCCACCGTTCAAGGTGATGACAAGTACCACCCCAACAGCGCCAACCAGGTTTCCGTCCCAGTCATGGAACCATATGGCCCCATCACCCGCTACTTCGACGTCTTCTCCCGCGGCACCGAAGATTGTGTCTGGAACGCTGCCCCCTGGCAACCGTGGGTGAAGCTCTCCCAGTACAACGGCACTGTTGGTCCCAACACCGCCGATACAAGGGTATACATCACCATTGACTGGCACCACCCCCAGATCAACTCTTCGACCGTTCCTATCAACGTCACCACGCCTTGCCGCGGGATGGATAGATACGGCTTTGGCCTTCCCCGCGTCAACGTCCCTGTCAAGCTCCGTTCCCTCCCCTCCAACTTCACCGAGGGCTTTGTCGAGTCCGACGGCCACATCTCCATCTCTGGATCGAACTTCAAGGCCATAATAGTCCCGCCAAAGGAGGAGTCGGAGTGGAACAAGAACAACGTTACTTACGAGGTTTTCCCCCGCTTCGGCCGGACTGGGTCGGGCGTTGGTATGGTTCCTCTCAATACTGAGAAGTTGACGGTGGAAACTGCTCCGGCGTTGGAGTATGATGTCTACTTCTTCAGCAACCACTCGGCGGCGAATGTCACGCTTTACATCTCCCCGGCGCTTAATTACCTGGGTGATTACAACCCATTGGAGTACGCCGTTGCGCTTTACCCCAAGGAGGGCGAGGAGAAGGTCGTGAATGTTAGACCTGTCGGACCTACTGTTGGAACGGGCATGCCGGCGGGCTGGCAGTCGGCTGTTGCTGATGCTGTTTGGGGTGCCAGAAACAGATACACCACGAGCATCTTTGAGGTGCCGAAGGAGGGAGCCTATACGCTCAAGGTTTGGGCACTGATGCCGGGGATTGTGTTGCAGAAGGTGGTGATTGATGTTGGTGGTGTGAGGGAGAGCTATCTTGGTCCTCCTGAGAGCTTCTTGGTGGGGCGGGATGAGCTGGGAAGTTACAACGGTACAACGTTCTTGAACGAGGTCGATACTATTGGTGGGTGGAAGAGTGAGGAGCATGGACATGGACATGGACATAAGAGGGCGGTCTTGGCTTGAGGAGGGTTAATGTGTTGATGAAGCTGAATGAGTAAACGGAAATGAGGATAATTTTATCTTCCGCTCCGTATATGTAGGGAATAAATGCATATCTTGAACGATATATTGCAAACCTCTTAAGGCTAGGTACCTTCTTTTTGAACCGTCTGAGAGTGAGTCTGGTTGGTGGTCACATCCTGGACAAGAAAACTGGCACTGCAAAGGGGGAATATAGTATTGAAAGATAGTTAATAGGCCTTAAAAGATAGTTGATAAGCTTTAAAAGATAGTTTAGGCCTTAAAAGATAGTTGATAGGCCTTAGAAGATATTAAGAATACGTTATAAGATACTTTTACCGTGTGAAAAGATAGTAATAAGCCTAAAGAAGATAGTTGTTAGGTCTTTTCTATTATTTTGAAGGTGTAATCCTGGCTTGCAGTACCAATTATTTTATCCACGGCGTGGTGGTGTAAGTGAAGGGGACTTCAGCAGGTCAAAACAAGCATTGGCCCCCAAGTGTCGTCAGGTACGCAGCGGTGCCAAGCCGTTTTGTGCCTGGAGCAGGGCGGGGCTAGCGTGGGGCTTTGCCAGCACAGACGGCACTAGCCACGTCGCTGTGGAAACCAAATAGTGGAGTGTCCAAAACAGCAGAATGCGCCAATCGCAGCAGCCCTCAGACTTTCAGGAAGAGCCCACACGAGAATGAACCAGGACCGGGACGTCATTTCTTTCGCTCTCGCCGGAGTCGCCTGTCCCTGTCTTTCCTTCTGGAAGTCTTGTGTTCGACTGACCTGATCCCGACAGAGGCAACGGTGCCCTTACTTTCCTTTTCGCTCTTTTCTTGTTTGTTTTACTTATCTTGTCGCATCACATACACCAACATCCACACCGCCAGAACAATACGACGACCGACTACCCTTTGTTGACGGCTTTGTTGTCCCACCATCTGCCAGGTCGCCCGCACTCCGAGGGCGGCTGGCACCCAGAGGGCCCGAGATGGATCCCAATGCCTCGTCTATTATGGTCGCAGGTATGGTGCACCGGAGGAGAGATTCTGGCGGGGTGTTTGTTTACTGACGGGAAATAGTGCGAGTGCGGCCTTTTACCATCCGAGAAGCTGCGCAACTGTGAGCATATCCCTTCTCGTAGCCTCGAGCAACCTGAGTGCACAAACTGACAACCGAAACAGAGTCAGGAACGACGATAGCACAGTTTTTCTCGGCGATGGCTCCCTCGCCGCCGCTCCCACCCCCAAGCTGCACCAGCGTGGGCTCAGATCCGTCATCAAGGTCGTCGACGACAGATGCTTGTACGTGCCGACAAACGCTGCCAGATCTTACACACGAGCTTACCACTCTGCAGAGTTTTCGATCCACCCGAGGACAACCCGGTCCAGAAGTTCTCCCGATCAGTCGTTCCGCGCGGAAAGAAGGTCAAGGACCAGGTCTTTGCTTTCGACAGAGTTTTCGACGAAAATGCGACACAGGCCGACCTGTACGAAGGAACAACCAGGGGGTTACTGGACAACGTTCTGGACGGATACAATGCCACTGTATTTGCCTACGGCGCCACCGGCTGCGGCAAGACACACACCATCACAGGCACACCGCAGTCGCCGGGTATTATTTTCTTGACAATGCAGGAGTTGTTCGAAAAGATTCAGGAGCGCAGCGATGAGAAGCATACCGAGATCACTCTATCCTACCTCGAAATCTACAATGAAACGATCCGCGATCTGTTGCTTCCCGGTGGAAGCAAGCAAGGGCTGATGCTGCGCGAGGACTCGAACCAGGCTGTCTCGGTACCAGGCCTCACCAGCCATCGCCCCAACAACGTGCAGGAGGTTATGGATATGATAGTGCAGGGTAACGAGTATCGCACGGTATCTCCTACAGCGGCCAACGCCGTCTCTTCCCGATCCCACGCCGTGCTTCAGATCAACGTCGCCCAGAAGGACCGAAATGCCGATATCAACGAGCCACATACCATGGCCACCCTCAGCATCATCGATCTTGCCGGAAGTGAGCGTGCGAGTGCTACGAAGAATAGAGGCGAGAGATTGATTGAAGGTGCCAATATCAACAAGTCGCTGCTTGCTCTTGGCAGCTGCATCAATGCGCTCTGCGACCCACGAAAGAAG
Organism: Triangularia verruculosa; assembly: GCA_033296885.1. Classification (NCBI taxonomy): domain Eukaryota; kingdom Fungi; phylum Ascomycota; class Sordariomycetes; order Sordariales; family Podosporaceae; genus Triangularia; species Triangularia verruculosa. The sequence continues at coordinate 79,592 of MU863964.1, read as the reverse complement.
AACCACGTTCCATACCGCAACAGCAAGCTCACACGTCTTTTGAAGTTCTCGCTGGGCGGTAACTGCAAAACAGTCATGATTGTGTGTGTCAGTCCTTCGAGTGAGCACTTTGACGAGACTCAGAACACGCTCCGGTACGCGAATCGCGCCAAGAACATCCAGACCAAGGTGACCCGCAATGTCTTCAATGTCAACCGCCACGTCAAGGACTTTTTGGTCAAGATTGACGAGCAAATGGCTATGATCAACGAGTTGAAGGCGCAACAGAAAGATGCTGAGAAGATCTTTTTTGGAAAGTTTCAGAAGCAGATGGACAAACGGGACGGGATTGTCAAGGAGGGAGTTGCCAGATTACGTGCTGCTTATGAAAACGCGGCGCAGGAGAGACAGGAGAAGGTCAACATGATGAAGAAGCTCAAGGTCTTCGAAAGAAGATGTGGATTGCTGTCAGCGTGGATTGCGGCTTTTGATACTGTGTGCGATTCCAGGGGTGACGAGGGCGCGATGCCATCTAACTTGGCGGCCATGCGCAAGACAGCGCATGGGATTCTGGTGGAGCTGGAGAGCAGCAGACACCATATTCGACAAAAGATGGAAAGATCAAACTGGGAGAGGGCGTTGGATTCAGCACTGTACCACAGTCTTGGACAGCTGCCAAAGGGTGATGGGGTTGTTGACACGTCAGAGAGAGATGCCCTGACACGGGAAGCGGAGTCACTGAAGACGGCGTTCATGCGGGATGCCTACTGGGAAGTATTGGAGCAGGACAAGGCCGGTGATGCGGCTGTGCTTCAGGTACTGATGACAGCTCAGTTCGAGATCCTGTCGTCGCTGTCTGAAACGCTCGATATGAGCGAGGAAGAAGCCATTACTCACGCCAAGGGAATCATTAACCGTCTACTGGAAACTGGATACTCGGCGGCCTCCCACGTTGTCAAACCGGACGGATCCATGATGCCCGTCGAGCTGTTCCCACCGACCAAGCGCGGAACCCCTAAGCGTAAGAAATCGCTCAACGTTCATAATGTCAAGCCCATCCCGGCACCCCTAGGTCTGGCCGCACTGTCGACAGCACAACAGCAGGTACCTGTTTCTCCGATGAGAGCTTCATCCCCACGACGCCGTAAGGTCGGCACCGCCAGGAAGGGTGTGTCTTTCACGCCTGCCAAGAAGAAGAACTCTGTCCGCTGGCGCGATGACGAGACGGAGGATGGAACCCTGGCTGACTTCGAGAAGACGCCCCAGAAGTTTTCTTCCCCGGCCGAAGCCTCCCTTACCGATACCACCGCAAAGTCCCCTCCGGCTCCTCCCCCGGTTCCCTCATACCTCAGCCACCCGGATTCGCCGCCCAAGGAAGCCCCAGCCCCAGTTCCCGCACCCACAGTCCGCGATCTTCCGAATCCTGACGACTCGACATTCTCGCTGCCCGATGTATCGTCCCTCCACGTCAGCAAACCCTCGACGAACCGGTTCCAAGCCGGCTTCTTGTCCAAATCGCGCACTTCACAGATCGGCACTAGCTCTCCGCCGCCACCAACCTTCTCGCTAAACCTGACAGGATCGAGCGACATTGAGGACAAGCCCTCTCCGCTGCGAAGCATCCCCGTAAGTAGAGCAGGGAACAGCTTGTCGCCTCCGCAATACCGCAGTGTGAGCCCCAAGATTTCCAACAATTCTATGCTTTCTACTCTTATCGAAAACGAGCCACCGCAGCCACCACAACCGCAGCGTCTGTCGCCATCAACGGCTTCCAGGTTGCCAAGAGCATCTCTAGGCTCCGGCTCCGACACGGAGTCGTCCACTCTTGACCCTCTGAAGATCAGAACTGCTCTACACTCAGCCAAGCGAAAGGAACGCCTGTCTCTGATGTCTGGCACGGCCTCTTCGAACGCCAAGCGCGTATCGTCAGTTGGGTCAGTCTCGGGACATCGCGTCTCGCTGTCCTACTCAGGACCATCAACGTCGGCAGCCGCATCCAACGGTATCTCGCGCCATCGCCGCGGGAGCGCTGAGAGGAGGAAGTCGCCGCCTATTAACTGCTCTCCCCCGGGTAAGGGAGGGGAATTGTCCTTCCTGAGCCTGAACAGCGCTGTGGCTTCGGCGGGGACGAACGGGAGACTTACACAGGGTCAAGCGAGGAGGATGAACATGGGAGGAAGCCTGAGGCTGCATGAAAGGAACAATGGCGGTCACAGTCCTGGAAGCTCGAGGGCAAGGCAGCGGGGGCCGTTCCCGGGGATTGACGGGGTGCCATTGCCGGGAATTGGGGATGGGAAAGCTAGAAGGGTTACCATTCAGGCTTTTTCGGGGCAACAGGATAGCGGACAAGGACAGGAGGCGGGAGCTTGAGGAGCAGGCCGAGCATGGGGTGGCGGTAGTTGGGTTTGGGGGAGTGTTGGATGGGAAGCGGGATTGCATATCACGGCTACAACAGGAAACCTGCTCTGGAAGATGTTGATTATTGGAGTTGTGGAGTTTTTTTCCGGTGAACTGCCGGGCTGGGTAGTTTGGGTTTGCTTAGTTGGGGTATGGGCGGGCTTGTGTTCCTTTGTTATATCAACATACACATTACATCATTGTTTTGCAGGACCGGTTGGACGGTCGCTGTTGCTGATTACCGAAGGGGTTTGTTCATTTTTGTTACGGAGTGCTTGGCAATGGGATGATGATGATTTGTGTATAACTTATCGGTTTGGGGGAGGTAGATGATAATGGAATTCAAGATCTGGTGATGGGGGCTGGTGTGTTTGTTAATGTATTCTTTTCATTGCACGATGGTGCCTTTGACAAGCCGGGCTTGTGTCGGTTTTCATACACATTCGAAGCGAGCATTAAAGCCCTGGGACATCCGGCTATACTTTGTCCAGAGAGTGGTGGTGAGTGACAAGAGAAGGAACTCGGACTGAGTCATGCCGGTCGGTACCAAGACTCCACAAAACCCACACACACGGGAAAAGCCAAAATACCCTCAGCTATTCCCAACAACAAAACAAGGGCCGCTGGTCTAGTGGTATGATTCTCGCTTAGGGTTCACCCTATAGCATTGCTTGCGAGAGGTCCCGGGTTCAATCCCCGGGTGGCCCCCTATATCTTCTCTTCTGAAGCACTTCATTTTTGCTCAGTCTACCACCTCCCTAGTACGAAGGAAAGGTAGTTTATTTTCATTTTTTTTTTTGCAATTCTATTATTATGATGGAACAGATTCTGCTGACACAGTTCTAATTGTGAGGTATATTATATTCACTATGCAATCAACTGCACACAGATACCATGGTAATATAGGTAGAAGATGTTTTGTTCCGACACTTGCACAGCCCATCAGCCGGCGAGAACTTGACTCCGTCCGTCTTCAGGCACAGCACACGCTCGAGGATATCCCACTGCCTTGGGGCCGTCATGTATCGAGCTTTGATCACAGATCTTACCTCATGGAGTTACCTTGCTCAATGCATGACCTCTTTATTGCCAGCAACAACAATCCAGTAGAATATTACACCTCCCTTCTTGCAGCCCAGCTGAAAATCAAATCCTCATCGCGAAACAACACATCTCTGAAAATGGGAATGCACCCAACTGGCAAAGAACTGAACGGACAGTGATGCGTAACAGACAAAATGGTAACGGCGGCAAAGCACCCTGAAACCGGCCCCCGCCTACTCAGCTGCAGCCCATCAGCTCGTTGGGCATTTGGACCTACAGACCGTCGTCATAGTGGATTTCTGACTTGATGTGGAGTGAATGTGCCGTTGGAATTATTACATTGGTTTAGTTTTGAATTGCTTTCCATGATGTGTCTTTTTGGTGGAGTCGTGTTGCATTGAATCGCCAAGTGCAAGTTGGTGTTGGATGTCTTGATACATGGCCGTGCCGCAACATCGCGTTTTCTAGGACTTACACTTGGATGGTGATGTGGGGATCTGTCACAAGGAAGAAGTTGAATAGCTATCTCACCGAGACTTGGATCGGGGTTTTTCACTGGCTCAAAATAGAACGTTGATATATGGTCGGTCACCAACTAACTGAAGGGATTGGTCGCTGACCGAGGAGGTCTTGCTTCACTCATTTCGTTTAGGTACGCAACCAGGCTCAATCTCTGTCAGTGAAGTAGAGTATGATTTGGGGCCATTCTCCCTTGTTGGTTGTGTGGTCACTCACTGGTTCTCTTGCAGACAGCTACAATCTACAGCGAAACCCCATCACCATCTCTCTCCGCAGCCTCCGTATTCCCCTCACGCCCCCTGCTTCACCCCCCGCCTGACAACCTCCTCCAATCTCTCCTGCACATCCGCAAAGATATTCAGCGCCTGTATCAACTTCCCCTCCGCCCTCCCCTCCTCACACCTCGTAAACGCCATCCTCCACCCTGCCTCATCCCCCTCCATCACCAACCTCTCCAACCCCCTTGCCCTCCCCTCATCCTCCAACCCCCCCGCAAACCTCTCCACCATCCCCACCGTAGCCCCCGTCCACCCCTCCGCCCTCGTCCCAGCAAGTTGCTCCAACAACCCGGGCGACACCGTAACATTCCTGATCCCCGCCAGCTGCATAACTTCCTCCACATTTGTAAAGCTAGCAGCCATGACCTCGGTCTTGACCGGCCTCCCTCTCTGCGCCCCCAGGCGGGAGAAGTACTCTTGGATCAGCCCGCAGAGGAGGAGGGAGTCGGCTCTGGTGGGGTCGACGTATCCTGGCTCGAAATGGACTTTCAGTTCGTTCACATAAGGTGCGACGTAGCGGCATCCGGAGTCTGCTGCCAGGACGGCTTGCTCGAGGGAGAAGAGGGTGGTGGCCAAGGTGGTGATGCCTCGCTGCTCGAGGAAGCGACAGGCAGCGAGGCCTTCGTAGGTGGCGGGGATTTTCATGCAGATTCGCGTGGGGGAAGTGGAAGGGGAGAGGTGGGAGAAGTTGCTGTGGATTCCTGTTTTGTTATCATGTTAAGTGTCGAGTTGGTTGTGAAGAAAGGGGAGGGGTGGAAAACATTTACTCTCGGCGTTTTTGATGGTTTTGGAGGTTGAGTAAGCTAGTTTGGGGTTGGTTTGGATGTGAAGACAGCCGGTCGTGTGGGGAGCTATCAGGAGGGCGAGGTTGACCATCTGTTCATGTCAGTTTAGTTACTGGAAGGTCTCCTGGATGCCAAAAGAAAAGTGAGATGTACCATGAGCTCGACGGCCAGCTCTTCTAGAGTGGCATCAGACTGCTTGCCGAACATCCAGTGAGCCACCTCGATGGACTCGTATATGAGTCGTTCGTACACCAACTTGCCATCGCCATTGACCCTGCTGAGTTCCGAGTATGCGATGGCCTACCAAGAAGTGTCAACACCAGTATTTGCTACGAAGCTTTCGGACTTACCTGGTTGGAGGTGCAGTCCACGAAGGGACCAAACTTGGAGGCCACTGTACATCAAAAGTCGAATTAGCGAGGCTTCGATGCATAAAGACTGGGACCCTCACCATCAGCATTTAAAGTATCACAGGCAACGGAGCTCAGTCCCCGCAGCTCATCAAGAAGACTAGTCATGTCGGTTTTGAGGATGTCGGGATACTCTGGGCGTCAGGAGAAAAGTGTGGGACCGGAATAAGCATTGACGGGAACATATGTTAGAGAGCGACGCTGGGTGAGCGCTTCCGACAGGAATCAGGATAGTTACTTCAATTCTAGCAATGTCTAGTCTGGTCTAAACTGATAAACAGGAAAGCACCAAGGAGCGGGGAACATGACATGCTGGCTAGCGCCAAGAAGAAGTGATGACGTTCAAGTTGCAGAGGTAGTGCCGGATGCCGCTCCGATGGACCCACAATCGGCGGGCCGGAGACGGACCCACCTTCCGGAGGTTTGGAGTTACGATCGGAGAGCAGCACGCAGTTCCAGGAGCTGACCAGTATCCAGTCCTAAAAATGACTTGCATCTCGGGACAATTGACACGGCTCTTGACTACCGAAGCATGGTCACCTTGGCAAGAATGCGAACTTGGCGGCGTTCGGTACTTGTATTGTTCCAGAATGCGAGCTCGCGCTCTCGGAAGCTTGTTCACATCACCCTAGGTCCGAACTGCCGGGATTGGTACGACAAGGCCTGCCAGTACCCTAAGACTTGGCCATGTAACACGAGATCGCTCTTGGGTCACGATGATAGGCCTTTGCCATGAGCGGGAGTCGCATCCGCTCAACCTAGTAACCGGATGTTGATATCGCACAAGCGGCCGTGGTTGGCCTTCGACGTGATGGCAATGCAACGTGCAGACAAACAACTATGCGGAGCTGTGGGAATCATGGCATGATGATGGCATTACAAGCAGATGATGATTGTGCGCGTCTCGCTGTAAGAGTATGTGCTCCGTTTCTGTTTAGCTGGCAAATCGACTCCTGCCGTGGACTGGCTGCATTTTCGAGAGAGCTACAGTGCGATTGGTAGCTTTAGACGCCTCTCCTGAACTCGACGTTGAAGGATCAAACTACGTCGCGGTGTTTTTACTTCCGGGCGCGCGGCTATATGCCAGGCTGAGAAAGGGTGTCGGACTATCCATTAGTCTTGGTGAGTTTTGATGGAGAGCATAGAGATGACGTCGGTTTCCTGCTCCGGAAGAGGCCCAAGCTCCCACCAGCCACAGCTGCTGCCACAACAACGCTTGGCGCGTGGGCCAAAAAATACTAGCGAACCAGTCATGCTGAAGCTGGAGGAGCTGATGATCGAGTTTCACCAAGATCCAATTGACAGCGACGATGGCGATGCGAGCCGGCACATGAACCATCATGCCACCGCCAATACCCGGTCTCAGACTCCGGTCTGGTGTTTTCGACAATAGCGTGTGCTGGCAGTGCACAAAGCGCGCCCTCCTCAAACCCGAACGGCCTGTCCCGAACTACCCCGCGAGGTTCTTTACCAAATCAACACAACCACGCAACATAACCCCCACCACTGCCGCTGCCGCTGTATTGCCTCACCAAAGGCTCCGGGCGGGCTACTTTGTGTCAAACAGCTTGCTGGCTCGATTCAATGGCACCAACGTAGCTCCAACAGCCTCCACCATAGCAACCACAGCTCCCGATGCGACCGATACCAGTACCCTGCTTCCGCACCGAAGGCGGCAAGCCGAAAGACGAAATGCCGCCGCTCTGGCCGGCGCTGGAGCAGGCGGCTCATCTGCGACTAGTGATGCCCCGACAGCAACAATGGCACCGGATGCCTCGTCTATGCTTGCCGCTGCGGCTGCCCGACACCCTGCCGACTCTCTTCGACGAAAGTTGTCATCCCTGTTATCGCTCTCGAAACCACGGTTGACAGTCTTGGTGGTACTCTCAGCTATGGTCCCATACGCTTTGTACCCGGTTCCGGCCTTTCTTTCCACGGCTGCAACTGCGACACCCTCGCTGTCACCATTGACTCTTATGTTTCTCACCACTGGCACCGCCCTCTGCTCAGCAGCCGCTAATGCCCTCAACATGCTCTACGAGCCCGACACGGACGCCAAGATGTCACGCACGCGGACGAGACCCTTGGTCAGAAGGTTACTAACCACCAGAGCTGCGGTTCTGTTCGCCGTCGGCTGTGGCGCGGCCGGTACCCTGGCTCTTTACTGGGGCGTCAACCCCACGGTGGCCTTCCTGGGAGCAAGCAACATTGTCATCTACGCTGGCATGTATACCCCACTAAAGCGACTCTCGGCGATCAACACCTGGGTCGGCGCCATTGTGGGCGGCATCCCACCTCTCATGGGCTGGGCGGCTGCCGCAGGAGAGTCTGCAACAGCCGATGGGACATGGAGGGAGCTCCTTTTCGCCAGCGACGGCTCGAGCTTGGGAGGCTGGTTGTTCGCCAGTTTCCTATTTGCTTGGCAATTTCCTCATTTTATGCCACTTTCATGGGGCATCAGGGAGGAATACAAGGCCGCCGGGCTACGGATGCTCGCGTGGACTAACCCAGCGAGAAATTCCAGAGTTGCGCTGAGGTACAGCTTGGTGTTTATTCCCATTTGCCTCGGACTTTGCGCGGCTGGGGTGACAGAGTGGAGTTTCGCTGTTACCAGCACGCCAGTGAACCTGTGGCTTGTTTCGGAGGCTGTGAAGTTCTGGAGGCATGAGGGGCATAAGGGAAGTGCGAAGGGGCTGTTCTGGGCAAGTGTATGGCATTTGCCTGTGGTAATGATGCTGGCGCTGGCACAGAAGAAGGGCATGTGGAGTAGGGTATGGAGGAGCGTCATGGGCGAGCCCGAGGAGGATGAGCTGGATGAGTTTTATGACGAGGAGGACTAACCATTGGAGCGGACATGCTCCAGGGTTTGGAGTTGGGTCTTCGGAAAACCCGAATGGTACCCTCACCTCTCACCTAGCCCAAGCATACGAGAAACTTGCATTGCCTCGAGGAGTGGCTAGAGTTTCATTGTAAGATTACCTGATATTTTTTTTTCTTTTGATGTTCTTCACTATGTCCAAAAAAGGCATGGGCACGGCGTTGTCTAATATTGACTTTTTCACTCTCTGCATGATCGCGTTGTCAGATGTGCGGGTTACACAGTCAGATCTGGTGACGTGAGCGGGGTCTCCATTCGTGGTCAGAAAGGAAGCAGGAAACAGATTGGATAAGGTAGGCCGCAGGGAAGATGATGTGTAAGAACTCAATCTTCTTGCCTCTTCCTTTGGATCTTGTGTCTTTGAACTAGCTGTTGTTGGTGCGGGAGGGCAGTGCGCTTTGGGTACTTTTGCGATCAGTATCCTCGTCAATACTAGGAACCTTGATGATGTCATCTTCGCTTTGGTCAGCAGCAGGATTATTCCTCGCAAAACCCGGATTTAACCAACTTTGTTCGTTCTATCGCGCCGCGAGATTAGATCCTCTTCGCAAAATCCGTCGGTGATGGACCAATCCCGGTCCTCGCGATTCTTGTTGCTCCTCCTTCCTGGCGCAGGCATTTGATAGGGCTGGGCTGTTTCCTCCACACAAATGTACAGGATCTACCATGATTTTCCTCGACCAGTCTCACGCCTAATTTGGCGGCCGTCACGGCCTGTTGGATCTCTCAGATCCCCGCTCATCTTGCAATCCCTCCTTCAACAAAGCTGCCAGAATATTACTCGCAGAATAAAGCGGAATTCCCCGTGAGGACGGTGGGCGGAAAGGTGTGTCGGGACGTTGTGTGCACCACACCCCCCCGCCGCCGCCATCTTACGCTGACTTGTGTCGTTTCGCTTGGTCCCCTGTCTACCTTTTTTTTCTGCCATATTATTCACCATGATGATTTCTCATCATTGCACTCATGTCAACATCAGGGTACCTTGGGGATAATTTTAAAATTTCAAATCGGAATCTGAGTTTTTGTACTTCCTACCCCGAACACTCGGAACAAATTAATGTTCTCTTCCCATCTCTCAATGTAAACACACGCCCCCCCTTTTTATGTGTATATTCCCCGCCGTCCCCTGTCTCTCTCTCACCCAACCTATTGTGCCACCGCCGCACCTTTCAACCAACACCTTTTCCACAACAGTCAACTTGTCCAAATCGGGCCCCTTTTCGTGCGACTTCCATCTTGTTATGTAACTTTCCAAATCTGAACTTCTGGTACCAACGTGCAAAACCGTTTGCGCCGCCCCACCACCACCACCACCACCGTTGCGTGCGTCGTTACTCTCCCAAGCATTGCATTTCTAGCTGCACACCCCCACCCACCCAACCACACTTTCCTCAGCCGCTCTCAGCCTCTTCGAAACCCCCCGTCACAACCTTCCATTTTAGAAGACGGAGTTAAACACCTTACCATTGATCACCAGATTCTGCGTTACGAGATCGTTCATCAAGGCAAAAGACACAGCGGTCAAAAAACATAATTCTTTCATTGGATTTGTCATTCAACTCTTCCTCCCATTATCCCCGTCACCCTTTTCTTCTTCTTCTTCTTCTTCTTCTCTATAGCATGACATGATCAAAGTAGTAGTAGATAGCACAAAGGAAAATTGTCGTGACAGTAAGAAGGAATGGTGGTATCTGATAGACAGAAAAGAGAAAAAAAAAGAGATGAAAAATCCCCCCACCTCCGATGATCCGGATAGACAAAAGATCCGAAACCCAACGCCATGCCAGAGATGTAAAGAAAAAGAAAGAAAAAGAGGTAGTAGAGGAAGTATAAAAAAAAAGTGAAAAAACCCCGAACCCGACCAAACACCCCCGAACCGGAACCCCCAATCCAACCCATCCGAACCCGAACGCCTTTTTTTGTGAATCAACCAAACCGCCAAACTCCGTTACCCAGAAAAAAAACGAAAGGGGAAGGTTTACTGCTGCTGCCCTGACCGATTAAGCATGGCATCGATCCCCATATCCCCTACACTAGGCAACCTCCCCCCATGCCCCATATACGGACTCGCACCCTGACTTTGCCCCCCGTTCCCGCTCTGTTGGCTCAGGCCCTGTTGTCCACCATACGCTGTCCCTGTGCTGGACACGCTGTTGCTGTACCCGTGTCCGTAGCCGGCGTGGTGCCCATAGCTTTGATATTGCATGCCCCCGTAGTGATGTCCCATGCTGTGATTGCTGCTTCCGTTGCTGCTCGCCGCCCCAGGCGTGGAATGAGCGCCCGTCGACCCGGTGGTCTCTGGGGAGGAATAAGATTGCTCTGCCACGTCGTCGATAGGAGTCAAGGCGTCGAGGCCAATGTCATCGTCGTAGCTGGATGGGAGGGGCTGTCCTGTCTCGAGGCGCTCACGGCGAGCGTAGGCGCGGGCGTGGGATTGGATGTTCTTGAGGCCGTTGGACATGCACTTTACCCATCGGTGTTAGCGAAACTGGGGATGAAAGGGGCGATGGGCAAAAGAAAAGGGGGGGAAACAAACCTGCATCTCAACCACATTCCACTTCTCCCCACACCTCGCCGCCAGAGGCTGCCAAATCTCCTTCCTCATGCTCATGTACTCCTTGCACAGCCTCTCCAGCTTCCTGTTGTCGAAATCGTTCTGTCCCCTCCTCTCCATCAACCTCTCGTGTCTCTTTCTGCAGGCGTTGCCCGTCTTCCCTGGGAAAGCCTCCCGCTGGATCTGATTCCAGTTCTTGCCCATGGCCCTCAGGCCGAGCAGAGTGCGGTCGTCTTCCTGGTTCCACGCTCCGGAAGAAGCGCGGTGCTGGGTCGGGAGCGTGCCTCCTACTGGCCCGCCCATGTGGGGTGCCTGGTGGTGGGTGGAGATCTGCAGGGACGGGACCGCGTGGCCGACGGGGTTGACTGCGTAGGGATCGTAAGAAGCGGCCATCATGGGGTTACCGGCGGTGGTGGTGGTGAGGTCCGAGTAGAACCCGGAGAGTTGCCGGGTGGGTTGGTAGTAGGACATTGTGTCGGGTGCGGATGTGACGTCGGGGTACTGATAGTATGTGTTGCTATTGGTGTTGCCGTTGCTGCTTGGTGCCCGAGTCAAGTTGGGCATGCTATGTTCTTTTTTTTTTTTTTCGCCTCCTCGGTCCTTATTGGTGAGAGAAGAGTCGGCGATGGCGATCTAGTTCTTTCGGCCCGGGTCGGGATTTATTACCTATTAGGCGGGCTTCGTGGTCGGTTTGTGATGTTATTGTTGTCGTTCACAAGAAAAGGTAGGCCGGCAACCAGTTTGATGATGACAACAAGGAGACGATGCGAGGAAAATCTTCAAGACCAAAAGAGACCAAAGAGACCAAAGTAAGAAACCTGACAATGAGGAAACTGACAATAGAGAGGAAAGAAAAGAGGAAAGAAAAAACTCGGGTCGCGGTGAGGCGGGTCGAAGGGCTCGAGGACTGAATGACTGGCTAGAGAAGGCCGGCCGAGGAGAAGAGGAGAGGCGGTCGACTTATAGTATCTCAGGCTCAAGATGGAGACCGGAGGAGAAACAAGGTTGAGAGAGAATAAGACCCAGACTTTGGTCTTAGTTGCCAAAAGGAGAAGGGCTCTGGGCCGGGGTAGGAGATCTGAAACGAGCAGTATAGTGACAAGAAAGCTTGGACTGATGAAACTAAGCATCTGTATCTGAAAGACCTTGAAGAGCGGCCAGCGGCCTCTGCTAATGGCTGATGGGTTTCGAAATGGCGTCTGTTTGAAGAGTGGGCGGCTACCAAGCAGGCCGTGTGGAGCACGCGGAAGTACTCGTAGGGCGGTTAACTCGAAGGGGACCTGGGGGCTAGACAGGGGGGGAGCATGAGGGGGGTAGGCAAAGAGAAGGGGGTGCTTGTGTATGAGGTAACAATAGCAAGAAATCACCGACCACTGGCGGCAGCAAGGCAAAGACTGGGCAATGCAGGCTGGGTAGATGGGACGAAGACAGAAGGTAAGAGAGCGCGAGATTACACTTGCAACCGTGATGTGTAAGTATGGGGACCCAACAGACTCTCACCGTTCGCTTAGGACATGGTGCGGTACTGTGCCGTGACTTCGCCAGCACTCGTAAATGCAGCGAGAACACAGGTACCTTGGAGAGTCAAGGTGAGAAGAACATCCCAAAGCGGGAACGGCTGTTGTGGGGTGCGGGAAGCGGAAAGACATGCAGGCGTGCAAAAAATAGTACCAGCATCCAGAGAGCGGCTCGTAGGAGCTTACCGCCAGCCTCGTGCAGATGGTACCAAGCCTCTTCTCGCCGCACTCGACATCAACTGTTCGCCGAGTCTGTAATCTGCGTAATTGCTGTCTCGAGAGATGGATATCAGCCAGAAACAACAAGTCAATCCAAAACCAACAGATACTACCACACTGCCCGTGAACAGAAGACACCGAACCTGACGATAGAGGCCGGCGATGGCCTTGTGAGCAGGCGATCAAGATCTGGCCGGGCGATTCTGCGACTGGCTGGCTGGCTGGTCTCACAAGGCCCAACAGTATCCCTTCCAGATTTCCCGGAGCCCGACAGATCGGGACAGCTCAGGAAGAGGCCATCGCGAGTTGAGTTGCCCGAGTAAACATGAGCAAACAACGGCATTGAGTTTCTGGCGCGCGACAGGCGGCAAAAGAGCGTCTCGCGAGATCAGGGCGGTAAAAGAGATTAACACGGAGCGTGCAATTGTAGCGCTCGGTACCAATGTTGCAATCGGAGGCAACAGAGCAGCAACCGCGGGGAAGAGATGCAATTCGGTCCGGCAGCGAAGAGAGCTGGCAGGTGAAGTTGGTGGGTAGCCGCGGGGTGCAGCGCCAACGTGGAACCTGCGACACTGTGGAATTCAGCTGCCGAGCCAGTCTCGAGAGAGTGGCAGCTGTTGGAGAGCTGTTGAAGAGCTGTTGGGGAGTGCTGGCGGCCGTCGACAGGCGAGATGAAACGAAGTGATTGGCTACTTTCTCCGGGCAGGCTGGTGAGCTCAAGGACGGACGAAAGATGGACGGACAGAGGCGCGCGTCAATTGCTTGGAAGATCGATCTCGCGGGTAACGAGTGGGGCTTGTTCCTGGCATCCTGCCTTTCCGCTCTAATTTTGGGAAGGCGCACGTGCTCCTGCTCCACTGCTCCGCTCCCTATTGGTTGGACAAGATCTCGAATCCTTGTGGGCGGCAGGAACAAGCTGCAAGGACGATCATCATCGACAGGGAGTCAGGGACAGGTGTAATATTGGGGGCGCACAGCGTCAGCTATCAGGCTGTCACTTATATCTGCAGCAGAACTGTTAAGACACTCGGCCATCGTTCCTGAATTCCAGGTTGGGGGTCCAAGCTTCCCACTTCCGTCAGGATGTCAATGCTTTGGAAGTTGCGGCCCCCAAGACGCTCTTACTGTTTCCCGAGCGCACACAGATCTCATTCCAAAAGGTAAGAATATCCCGCACTCGTCCACTTCATTCTTGTCAAATTCAACAGTCCAAAGTTGAATCATCTCATCCCATATGCCCTCAGTTCCCCTGCTGCCCAGTCTTTTCTGCCACCTCTTTACCTTCCCGTCATCTCAACTTATCTTTTGGCAACTCCCGGAATACCATTCATGTAACCTCATATTTGAGTAATTCCGGGATTTGGATTCGTCAAGGTGTACGAGCACCATGGGAAGGGGAACTACAACGCCTCCGGGGAATAGTTTCCAACTCAACCCAGCGGCACAAGCATAACAGGAGGAGGCAAAACACAGGTGTAGTATCAACCCAGACACGTCTTCCCCTCCCGTCTTATTGTGACATACACCTGCCCCCGGCCTGCATAGCACGGCAGTTGACGGGATGGCCAAAGTCATGACCCGGCCTGACAGAACGGCCGGCCGTAAACGTTTTTGTTTCGAAACTTTTTGACCTAGGCGAGACCAACAAACGACCTCGGCTGCGTTTCCGGCCATCTTTGTCAATCTTCCGCGTGATACCAGATACGCGTTGGAAGATCTCGGGCCCGCTATCTTTTTTTGGCTTTCCGCAAGCCCTTGGAAAGCCGGCCGGCGACCTGTACTCGTGTACCCGGGTCCGGCCGTGCACACCATCTTGTCAGTTCCTGCTTCACGGTCCGTCTCGTGAATCAAGCTTGTGATGAAGCTTGCGCCGCAATCTTATCAAGATAAGCCCAGGCGATACGATCAATCCCGCTCACACCTTGTTGGTTTGGTCCCTGCTTCAGCACTTTCGCAGTGCCATCCTACTGGACTGGATGCCGGCTGGCAGTTGAGTTTATTTTCGTGTCTGTAATCACAGCATCGAACCAACATATTCGCTTCACAGTTCTGGAACAAGGAGAATGTAACTCGGTATCGCGTACGATACTCGGCTTTATTCCAAGCATTTGGATGTGAAAGGCATGTAATGAACATTGCCCAATCCATCGGCATCCACCCGGACCGGTCGCCGCTAGGTGCCGATTGAACGGCCTCACTTGCAACCGGCCCGGCATCGGGCGCCGGAAAACACTTGAGACCATGGGAATTCACTTACGATACAGAAAACTTTTACTGATGTTCATTCATCCGGGCACTTTGCTAGCAACATGTTCTCAGCTAGGATGGCAGCAATCTCGGTCACCAGCGACTGCATCATCTTGCATATGTGACTTGCGGTCAGCCTTGTGGTCGACATATATCTGGCACTTGCACCATCACAATCGCTGTTTCAGGTTCATAACATCGTGCATGATCTGAATGGACGGCTCCGGCAGTCTGGGACCATCTGATATCGACGACATTTTAGTAGCGGAAATAGACTGGCCGCTGCTGCCCATCTGCAAGTTGGACATCTGTCATCCAGACTTCCAAACATTGGCGAGCGGCACACAACTGTCACATTTCCCTCCTCTGCCCGTAAACACCATGACTAAACACAGAATTCTCACGTAGGCTGGCTTCGCCTCTCTGGGCACTGTTGGAACATGGTTCATTCATGACTAACTACATGGTCTCATGCAGAATAGCCAAGCCCCGACGGCCGTGATTGGCCTTAACTCGAGCCTTCTCGCCCAATACGGGAATATTTTTCGACTTCACTTGCAGCATCTCCAGCCTTTCTTTTCGCAAAGCCACTCATGGATGCTGTGGTGAATTGTTTTTCTTGCTATCTTCGCAAGAGCCTTGGGAGTCCAGGCTTACTCAGGCTGGGGGCCGCACCTTCACACCACTCTTCTGACTTCACCTGCGTTCTACCCCTCATTTTGACGTTTCGACTTTTTATAGACCCCCGCATCACCAACACCACAGGGCAGGATTTAACTCAGAGGCCGGTGAGGGGCATAGTCTGGGGTTTCGAATCGATTATTTTCTGGTTTCGTCGAAAGTAAACACCCAAATGTGTTTCCAGCATGAACATGTGGTCAGGTTTCGGCCGAACCTGTTTACCTTACATCACAATCCAAGGCGGAATATCTCGATCTGGCCTTTTATCTCTCGGGTTAGTTATCCCCGAACAACACACCCAAGACCGGGGCTACTGCTGCTGACAGAACAAGAGAAAGGCCAAGTGCGCCAAGGCAACGCGCCTTAAGCCACCAAGCCACCCGCACGACAGCTGCCATCCGTCATCATCTCCCCCACAAAACACAAAGACGCCACTCATCACGGCAAACTCTCTCTTTAATACTGCACAGCGAAAGAGAAGCTCTGTCTACGGTCGGATCAAGATAACCGACAGAAATAAAAGGCCCGATCGATATTGTCCAGGGCTTTTGCCCAGCGAATGACAGCTCTTCGTCCCCAAGGCCGTCCAATAGGCTTGCGGCGGAAGTTGAAGCAGACAGGCCAAGCATTTCAGGCTAAACACAACGCAAGTGCTTGTTTCCTGTGGCACTGGGTGGTATGACGGGCAATTGCCGCGCGAGCGAGAGGGACGATCTGCGCCGAGGAACTTGGCAAGATGTCTTTTTGGCAGTGGCTTGAAGCAGCTTCTTTTGTTGACGACATGTCAGTAGCATGTCGGTGTAAGTGCTTCGTTTACTGGCGTTTGCTTCATGAAAACAGTCTTGCGGATTCCCAGACTGGCCACTAGAGGGGTTGAATCGAGTGCTCTCATGGTATTCCTGTTCACCTTGATCCTCACATTCTCTTGTTCTCGTGGTTTGGTCTGACCCAGGTCCCGAGTGCACACAACATGCCATGGTCCGACCTGGCCAATGATCCCTCTATCGATCCCACATTGCCCCCATTCATCCGGGAAGGAAAGAAAGATATGGTCACATTGTCGGTGTCTACTCCGGAAAACATGGGGATTTTACCCCTCATCCCAGCAGCCGTGATCCTGACCTTATTACCGTGATTACCACCGCTCTAGATCCTGACAACGGACCATCCGCAGAGAGGCATCTCGAAGGAATGCTGATCATGACTAACGGCAGGTTTCCGCCGTGCTGATTCGCGCGGGAATGTTACTCTCGCCTGTTTAAGGTATAGGCGTATAGGCACCTCAAGCCCCAGTATTTGCTGCCTCCTTCTTGATAGGGAAGTGCTATGTACAGACGTGACACGACAGAGGGTAACTCTGAACTCGCTTTCTGGGGCTCGGTTCCCGGGCAATTGGAAAAGAATATTGGCCCACCGCACAAGCGGTTGGGGAGTAGGGGACGAAGTGCGTGCCTATGGTAGCATTCCCGTTCCACCCGGCGAGAAGTCTAATCTACCTTATCCATGTGGGCGGATGAAAGAGGCGGGAACTGAGTGGTGCCCCTACATGACGAGATCATCAGCAGTAATATATTTTGGGGGTCCTGTCCCCGCTTTCTGTCCACTCTGCTACTCTTTTTGATTTCTCTTTCTTCCCACATGGCATCCTCTGGACGGTCAGCCCTGTGAGGTTACTTTATACGATAGCGTTACCAACCATCCCTGGGCAAGTGGAAAATCAAGGACGCAAACAGCAACAACAACAACAACAACAACAAACATGGGCGGAGCCGACGCCGGCGCAGGCGGATTTTACGATGCCGCCCTCCACAAGCGCGAGACCCTCATGGGCAAGTCCGGACCTTCGGCCCTGATCAAGAACTTTCGCGTCTTTCGGATCGCGCTGTTTGCGTGTATCGGCGGTGTGCTGTACGGGTACAACCAGGGGATGTTCAGTGGAATCTTGGCCATGCCTGCTTTTGAGAGACGTACTTTACCCCTTTTCTATTCTGACCCCTTCCTGTTAGATAGGTTATTAACGAAAAGAACAAAATCATAGACATGGGCGAGTATGTAACCGACTCGACCAAAAAGGGGTGGTTAACCGCCATTCTCGAACTCGGGGCCTGGATCGGAACGCTATTGTCGGGTTTCATGGCCGAGGTGCTGTCGAGAAAGTACAGCGTGCTTGTCGCGAGCGCCGTGTTTATGCTGGGAGTGGTGGTTCAGGCGACGGCAGTCACGGGGGTGGGACATGATGCGATTCTGGCTGGGAGATTTATTACGTGAGTTTCTTCCTCATGAACCTCAAAAATGAAGGAGAGAGTACTGATAAGATATGAAAAAAATAGCGGTATGGGCGTCGGTTCATTGGCCATGATCATTCCCATCTACAACAGCGAGGTCGCTCCCCCCGAGGTGAGAGGTGCACTGGTGGCCACGCAACAGTTGGCGATTTGTTTCGGAATCATGATTTCTTTCTGGATTGACTAGTAAGCTTCTCTTTTTTTCACTTGAAGATAAAAAAAACGGCTGTACTGATAACAGGGACAAAAGCGGCACCAACTTCATCGGCGGCACCTCGCCCGAAACGCAATCCGACGCCGCCTGGCTCACCCCCATTTGCCTTCAGCTCGCGCCCGCCGTGATCCTCTTCATCGGCATGATCTTCATGCCCTTCTCCCCGCGCTGGCTGGTCCACCACGGTCGCGAGGAAGAAGCCCGCCAGGTCCTGTCCTCCCTCCGCGGATTATCCCCCGACCACGAGCTCGTCGAGCTCGAGTTCCTCGAGATCAAAGCCCAGTCCTTGTTCGAAAAGAGGAGCGTCGCGGAACTCTTCCCCAACTTGCGGGAGCAGACAGCCTGGAACATCTTCAAGCTGCAGTTCGTTAGCATCAAGAAGCTGTTCCAGACTAGAGCCATGTTCAAGCGGGTGATCGTCGCGACGGTTACGATGTTCTTCCAGCAGTGGAGCGGGATCAACGCCGTGCTGTACTACGCGCCGTCCATCTTCAAGCAGCTCGGGCTGGACGACACTTCCACCTCCCTTCTTGCGACCGGGGTGGTTGGCATCGTCATGTTCATCGCCACCATTCCCGCCGTTCTGTGGATCGATCGGGTTGGCAGAAAACCGGTTTTGACGGTTGGTGCGATTGGGATGGCCACGTGCCACATCATTATCGCCGTCATTGTCGCGAAGAACATTGACCAGTGGGAATCCCACAAGGCGGCGGGCTGGGCGGCGGTGTGCATGGTCTGGCTGTTCGTCGTGCACTTTGGATACTCGTGGGGACCATGCGCGTGGATCATCGTCGCCGAGATCTGGCCGCTGAGCACGAGGCCGTATGGTGTTGCGCTGGGAGCGTCGAGCAACTGGATGAATAACTTTATCGTTGGGCAGGTCACGCCTGACATGCTGGAGGGGATTACGTACGGGACGTATATTTTGTTTGGGTTGCTGACGTACATGGGGGCGGCGTTTGTGTGGTTTGTTGTGCCTGAGACGAAGAGGTTGACTTTGGAGGAGATGGTAAGATTCTTTTGTTTCTTTGATTCTTGAACTGACCGAATCGCGCTAACTGAATATCAGGACCTCATCTTCGGCTCCGAGGGCACCGCCGCGGCTGATTTTGAGAGGATGGAGGAGATTAACAACGAGATTGGATTGACCCGGATTTTGAGGGGCGAGAGCTCCAACACGACGGGCACACCCTACGAGACACTCCCAGAGAAGGGCAACGCCAGCGAGCATTCCGATCCAATCCGGGCGGTTTGAAGTGGGAAGAATATATCAATCAGGTTATGATTAGCGTATACAGGAAATCTCAAACCTCATTCTGTTGTTTCTTGACAATTTTGTGCAAGTCGAATTCAATCTCCCCTCGAGGCCAAAACCTTCGGCGGTGGCCCCATAACATCCAACATCCAACTCTCATTCCTCTTGTCCCTCTCCTTCTGTGCCCTCGACTCCTCCAGCAGCGTATCACACCCCTCCTTCCAAGCCCGGTACTCGTCAGAAAACAGCATCAGCGGCATCGCAGTCCTACTCATACTCGGCCCGGCATAAACCCCATACCGCAAACCCTCCATAGCACCCTCCTCACCATCCTCCCCTTGTACCTCTGCTTCCTCCCCTTTATCCATCCTCTTGCCATCCCTCGGCACTCCCATAAACTCATCCACCTCCAGCACCCTCCCCCTCTTCTGCACCGCTTCCCTCAAAATCCCCAAAATCAACCCCCAACTCCCCAGCACCCCCATCCTATCCCGTTCCCCTACACTCCCCCACAGCCCCCGATCCAACACCATCTCCACATCAGCCCCCAGCCCAACCAGCGCATCCACCGCGTCGTTATGGCTATACCTCGCAGCCAAATGCAGCGCCGTCCTCCCCCTCCCATCCCGCTCATCCACCAACCTCTCTGTCCTCTCCATCCCAATCATGCCCATCAGCTCCCCAATCACCCCCCCCGGCACCCCGTTCCGCGCAGCCACATGCAGCGCGTTCATCCCGTCTTCTTTCGCAGAGGTCGTTATCCTGAGTATCCACTCCTCCGAGCCAAAGTGCCTGAAGATGGCCGGCGCCAATTCAGGGGCCGGGCCGCGGAGGGCTTGGTGTATGGCGGTGGAGTGGGTGCTGTCCCGCACTTTGCAGGCGTGGGTGGCGAGGAGGGAGGTGACTAGGGGGTGGTTGCCCCATAAGGCGGCTTTGCTGAGGGCCGAGGTGAGGGAGTGAGGGCGGGGGCCGTAGAAAGAGGGCCATTTGTGGGTTTGGAGGAGGGTTTTGAGGAGGACGAGTTCGGAATCGGGGGAGATGATCTTTGTTGTTGCTGCCCTGGAGTTTGGTTTGGGTGGAACAGGAAGGTGGTAGGATGGCGGCTGTTCAAGTTGGGGAATGGTTCTGGGTCGAGATGGTGGTGGTTGCGATGATGATGATGCGGGTAGGGAGGGAGGGGTGTAAGGGGGTGGTGAGTCGAAGTAGTCCATCTCAGGGGTGGCGGTGTGGTAATTCAAGAAATGGATATATAAAGGGGAAAAGATGTGCAGCTCTGGACTGATCTGCTGATGGCGGGGGGGCACTGAGATGTCTGGATTAAAGAGGTCCTTGGAATGAACTGAATGCAAGAGGCAAGAGTGAGGTCATCCCGAGACGGGAGCGGTGCGGGGAAAGATGGAGATCGTAGCCAGGGCAGAATTGCCAGTTGGGCTGTCGCGTGAGGCAGTGCAGATACAACCTACTTCGCTAAGGGTGAAGCAAGGGCTTTTTGTCCTGCAGTCAGTTGGGGTCATAAGACCAAAACCACGTGTTATGGGATGATATCGGGTTAGGGTTTGTGAATCCAAAAATGAGGTCCGCTAGGCTTCGGGGAGGAGGTCCGATCAATTGGATGGGTAAGGTAGCTGTGCTTCTGAGGGATGGGATTCTTTTCTTCTTTTCCTCTTTTCTTTATCTAGCAATTCACCTGTACACTTGGGTATTGAGTCCTACACCTGCGTCCAGTCGTAGGCTCATATCACCACGGTATTTCATGTCAACCCGGTCTTTCGATCCGTTGGTGAGAACTCATCTGGAATAGTTTTGAATAGCTATAAAAAGGCGGATTAGTGAAATGGTGAAAAGCGCCAAGGGTGCAACGGTGTAAAGGGGTAATGGTGAAAAGGGGTCATGGTGTAATGGGTATTGGGCAAAAGCACCATATTGGCCTTCAAGACATCTGTTGAAGAGTTTCCTGTTGAAGGGCTGATGAGGAAGCCCCCCTCTCGATTTGCCATAGGTCATTGGGTTCGGGTCAAGCTTCAGCAACTACGAACTCAAATCCTCTCAGACTCTTTTAATATTATTCATCAAGTTACTTTAACTTACGGTAGGTACTTTCATTACTTCATGAACTACCTAGATTTCATAACTTGATATCATCCAAAAGCACCGTCCCATCCCCACAAACCTCCCACTCAAGAAACAACACCCGCCTTCACCAACCACTCCTTCACGCTCTCCTTCAGATCCTCATACTCCAACCCAATCAATCCATTAGCACTCTCCTCCTCGCTCACCGCATTCCCCGCCCCATCCTTGTTATTATACGCCCTCAAGAAATCAATAAAAGCCCTATAGTCCCCCACCGCTAGCTTCTCCTCCCCGGCCTTTTGCAAATCATCTGCCTTCTCCCTGTTCGCCACAGGGTACTTCTCCCCCGTGAGCTCCTCCACAGCCTCGATTATCTCGTTCTGCGACACCTGGAACGAGCTCGTCACCAAGTACCTGTTCTTCGTCTCCTCGGGATGCTGAAGAATCTTGACGACAGCCCTGCCGACCTGGGCGAGGGTGCTCACTTGAAACTTTTCGTTGCCCGAGTCGACGACGGCCGAGGTCTTGTCCTTCAGGTTGATGGTGCTCAACCCGTGTTTCTCGAGTCCCTGTTTTCAAGTTAGTACTGGCTCTTTTGATGCTGAGAAGATGAAGGGAAAACATAGGTACCCAATCAAAAAACAACCCCGTGCTCAGCCCCGTCCATTCGATTTCTCCCTCTTTTTCTATCAAATAGTCTACAACCTCCACCTTGCCCTTCAGGATCTTTCCCATCGGCCAGTCTCGGACTTTACGTGTGTTGACGCCGAATTCGCTGGGGATAAACCGCTTGACGCCAGCAGCGATGGCAGCGTCAACAGCGAGTTTCTGGGCTGGAACACCGGGACTGCCAACGAAAGATACCACCGCGTCTTGGCCGTCAAAGGCAGACTTGAGGGAGTCGAAAGAGGCAAAGTCCACCTTGTGCACGGTAACCGAGTCGGGATAGATGGGAGTGGAGTTGGTGGATGATACACGGGTGAGGCCGGTGACGGTGAAGCCGGCCGAGAGGAGCTGGTGAACGATGGAGGGGCCGAGGTTGCCGGTGCCCTGTATGTGTGATGTCAGTATTGCCTAGAAGACGCTGCTGCAATGGCGATGAAACTCACACCAAGCACGGCGACGGTCTTGATCGAAACCATGTTGATAAAAGGTGGTTTGCAAACGTGGTGTTTCAGGAAGTACGAGTAGCAATGACTGGATATAGGATTGGGGAAAGTGACGAGGAGAAAGTTGGAGAAAGGGGCGAGTTATCTCCTGATGTACGGCATGATATCAGCCTATGTTGCCAACCTATGTTGCAAGACTTGCGCGTGATGGCGGCAGCAAGCGGGATGGGGTAGCGGGACGCTGCAACGCTGAGAGTGTGGGGTCAATCATAATAATGTCTTGGATGGTATATCACGAATCACTGTTGCACCATTTTGATGGTCTCGGCAGATCGAATAGCGGATACACATAACCCCCCCTCAGTCTTTTCAACTCAACTCCAGAATACGCCTTCATAGGTGGGCGGGCCAAGATCCTCATTACTCACGTATTACACAATTATCCAACCCATTAGCACTATCTCTAGGAACATGTCTAAAAAGCCAATCAATAGCGACTAAACGAGAGCCAAAAACTCACTCATCAGAGCATTGGACAAGCCTTTCAACATATTTACTACGTAATAATGGACAGCTAATACGTAGTAGAATCCCGTCAGCACGTCTCAAAAGTACCCACCACAGCTCAACAGATGCTGAAAGGTCTCATCAGCATATCAAGAGCAATTTCGCATGCATTGGTACACAGTAAATATGATATCCCGTGGGATCTGGTATCTAAAGAGTCTGTACTTGCAGTCAATAACCCCAAGCAAAATATTAACAAGCCATGGTTTTAGTGGAACTCGGCCGCCTTGTGCGCCAGTACCCGTATGTTATTCACCAAGCCACCCACTAGTTCGAGATATTGGTTTGGCTGGTGGCTGCCGGCGCGCTTTCCTTGATCGATTAGTGCAGCCGGATCTAATTCGACCTCCAATTCGTGCTCCTTGTTCTGTCTTGATGTTAGTCTCCATGATTGGTACACCATCGCACTCCTGATCAAACTTACTTGTGATATCACCTGCGTCAAATCCACCTGGAAAAACCGATGCTTGTAGCATAACCGGTCTTTGTCCCTTTGGTACCCTCCACCGCCCTGCTCCTTGATCAAGCGATCCAATACCTCTTGAGGGCCGTCCCACGTCCACTCGAGATTGATGCTGATGCGGCAATCAAGCGGTAGTCGTGGGAAGTGGATGCTAGTATCGGCCACACGTGCCTTTACAATACGAGCCAGCGTCTGATTGGTCTTCTTATCGTACGTTATCCTGACCCGTGGTGGTTTTCTCCCAGAAAGCTTGGCGACACACTGTGGGAGGTACTGGTCGCGAATCGGGGGAGGCAGTTCGATGAATCGGTCAATCTCGCGGCGATGCTGATACTCAATAGGGACGCGGGTGCGGTTGACGTGTGTCTCCTTGACCATCTCGTTTAGAAAATCGTTGAACGAGCGATGATCGGACTGGAAGTTGAGACTCAGGTTAGCAAGTGCGAGGAGCGGCGGGATCAATGCAGACAACAGTTACCTCGGACATGCTACTCTGAAATTTCACCCAATCTCCTTCCTCTAATACGCATTCTGTGTGAATGGGTAGCTGTAGTCGCTCCGAAGTGCTTTTGTCTACCAGCGTGCCCAACTTCGCCTCAATCTCGAATTTGACGCCTCTCGCTTCCATTTCCTGAACGTCTGGGGAACTGAGAACAAAGTGGAACAACCAATCGGCAATATGCCTTGTACACGAGTCGGGAGGAATGGCGGTGTTGACGATGCTGGGCTCCCATGGCCCTAGTCCAGCGGCTACAGCGGCGGCATCGGGCTGTGGCGGCACGGGTTGTTGTGGAGGCGCTGATTGCTGTTCCCGAGGAGCGGCGATGGAACGCTTTTCCTCTGGAGATGTCTGTCGGCTAGCTTGGGCTTCAACCTTGCCGTTGGGTTGATGATGCGAAACCGAGCCGGAGAAAGGGATTGGTTGAAACAGAGTGCTGTTGGCCTTTCGCAGGGGACGGCCGTCCTGGCGCTGCGCCCATATTGGTAACTGTGCGTAGGCCCTTCGCTTCTTCCTTTCGGGGGCAGCCATGGCTCTTCGCGCGTTCAAAGGAGCGGCGCCGGCATCGACGAGTGCAGGGCGGCCACTGGTGCTGGTGTCTCGGAGCGGTGGCGGTCGCGTATCGCGGTTCTCGAGTTCGTCTGGTCGAAGCTCGCGTTCAGCAAGCTTGCGTTTCGCGGGCGTCGAGGCACGATCTCGGGCGGCGGCGGCGTCGTCTGCAATTGGGGCCATTGTTGCGGGTGGTGGATGAGTAATGGGAGGATTGGTTCGAGGGTCAAAGTCGGAAACAGAAGAATGAGGACGGCCAGAACTGCTTGGCAAACTGGGGACTCGAGTTTTGGGACTGACGCTAAGGCTCCGGTCTCTGTCGCTGTGTGAAGGTGGGCCCCGGCCTATTGAATCTCGACCGTGTGGGTCATGCTGGCCTGGGTGTTGGACGCTTGGGTTTCGGGGCAGGGAAGGCGGTGGGGGAGGTGGTGGAGAGGCTTGCGGTGTTGAATGAAAGCTCGGGGCCGGCAGGCGTTGCCCGTAGGGACTGGTCGGCTGTCCGTACCCTGCTGGCACCTGTGCTGGGCGCGCCGAGAGAGGGGCGGCACCTCCCGGCGTTGGTGGCAGCGAGGATTGTCGCTGCGGTTCTAGCTGGGGAAGTGGATGGGGTGTTGCCACGGGACTGCCATGCACAAAAGGCGCACCATATTGGGCCAGCTGGCTATGTGCGGACGTCGGTGTCGGCGTGGAGTGGGCCGAGAGCGATCGTTGGACGTAGGCGTGTGGCCCGCCCGGAGTGCCAACCGGAGGAGTCTGCGGAACGTGCGACCCTTGCATATACGAAGCAGCGCCTGGCGGGCCTGTCATACCAGCGACAGCCGTCGGCTGGCCGTACCCTTCTCTGGGGTGGGCGCTTGTCGGCGGGTACTGGTGTCGTTGCACAGGGCTGGTGGGGGGCTGCTGCGGTGGGAAAGGGTAGCCGCCCGCCGTGCTAATTGAGGAGCCTGGCGTGTGCCGGTACGGAGACGGGACGGGTCCGGAACTCATGCTGGGCGATCGAAGCTCGGCTGGCGGCATCGGCTGGATAGATAGTGGGTGCGGTCGGCCAGCACCGTAGGGCCCTGCGCTCGGATACGGAGGCGGCGATGCGAAGGCGCTTGATGGCAAACGTTGGGCGCCGTAGTCGTGCGATACGTGACGGCTCGGGGATGGTTGAGGCTGGCCGTAGTCGCGAAATGGCTGCTGGTTGTTTGTCTGGATTGGCGTCGATGGCAGCGAAGATTGTGGATGCATCTGCTGCTGGTGCTGGTGTTGTTGCTGGTGTTGGTGTTGGTGCTGGTGCTGGTGCTGCAGTGCTGGCTGCAGTGTCGGTGGTTGTGGTGGCTTGCTGGGCGTTGAGGCAGCGGGCCCATTGTCGTTCAACATTACCCTGAGATCCATCTTGAACCACAGCTCTGGTATAACGTCTTGATTCTTCGTATCCCTCGTCTCTACTCTCAACGTGGCCGCCCCTGGTCTTGCTTGCTCTGTCTCTCAGCGCTTACTTCAGATAATGACCCGTCTCTTGCATGTTCCTTTGTTCCTGACAGTAGCGATGCGACGGCGAAAGTCTCGAAGCGCGATTTGCGGCGCGCACAAACAAGCGATAGGGTTGTAGGTTCGAGATGCAGCTTGTCGGCATCACATCTCGGTCGTGATCACGATGCGCAGCCAGACACGTCGGTCCAGAAGGTTCAGTCGCACATCACCACGCGACGCGGGCCATGGGGCGCAACTGGCGATAGAAGGAGGGGATGAGCGGGGCGACAGGACAGGGAGCGCGGGCGTGTTTATCACGATATGGTCGTCATGGGGCTGGGGAAGATGTCGAGCTAGGAAAAACGTTGATGTGTGCAAACGCCTTGTGCTAAACGCAGGTCCGCCGAGTGGATTGTGGAGTCGCTTGCTGGGCTGGGACCTGGTCCGTCCGCGCATATGAGAGACAGACAGAGAGAGACACTCCCGTCGCTCAACTCACGGTCTAACAATGCGCTCCTTTCCGCTTCCGGAATCAACGCCGTCCGGTGGCATAACACTTGCGGCTTCACTGGCAATGGCTTCTATTAGGATCATGCCAGATGCACCTTGTCCACACTTTCTCAGCCACATCTCCAGCCCTGGGCCAGTTCGTGCTGACCGAGGCCGAGTGTTACGGTGGACAAGACTCCAATACAAGAGGCTCAACCGACCAGCAAAAAATTCCCGGTCGCAGCGGACAGCTGTCGCACCCAGTGACCCAGCTGTCCACCCAGCCCCAGCCTTGTGGGAATGCAAGCTGACAAAGCTTGAAGCACTGACCATAATAAGGCGGAGCGCAAAATAAAGCTTCCGACTTGGTGGTTGATTGGCTGATTCAGCACGGCCTCGGCGGTCTTGGCTCTTGCCCCCTGGTCGCGCAAGGCCAGGGCGAGGCAGGCAGGCAGAGCTCCTGACGTGGACTGGATGGAGTCCAACCTGGAAAGCGCCCACTGCCGAACAACAAGCTCCAAACAACGAAGCTTCAACACCACATCTCCAACACCATCCCCATCAACCCGACGGTCAGCGCGCAGCCCTACCAATAGACTCTTATTTTGAGCTTTGGTTTGCGCAAATTACTGCTGAAACACCAGAATAACCATTACCCATAACCCCACCACATCGAAGCGCATCGACACAATGCCAGGCCTTGTCACAGCCAGCGGAGTGTTGGCTTTCCTGACGGACGAGGAGCCCGAGCTCAAGGTCTTCGCCCTCAAGACCCTCAACGACGACATCGACACCGTCTGGACCGAGGTTGCCGGTTCATTGAGTCAAATGTATGTGATGATGTATTGACGTTGTGTCTTGCCGCCCCATCTAATCGTTTACGTTTGCGCCACACAGTGAGGCCCTGTACGAAGACGAGTCGTTCCCGGAGCGCCGCCTCGCTGCCCTCGTTTTGGCCAAGGTTTACTTCCATCTCCAGGCTTACAATGAGAGCATGACCTTTGCCCTGGCTGCCGGGCCTCTCTTCAAGTTCGATGCCCCGGGCGAGTTCGAGGAGACCATCCTCTCCAAGTGCGTCGATCAATACATTGCCGTTTCTTCGGCCCGCCATGTTCCCTCAAAAAAGAGCAAAGCCAACCTCTCGCTGCCAACTCTCGAGACTACTTTTGGGACTGGCTCGATCGACGGCTCTGCCATCATTTCGCCAACCACGCCCTTCACGCAGTCGACCTTGCCGCCTAAGTCCCTTCTCTCGCGTGCCTCGACTGACAACACCATCCTGGACCCCACCTTCCAGTCCACCAAGGAGGGCCGCTCCAACTCGGTGGTCCAGATTACCGACAGCAGCACCCAGCAAGCTCTCCAAGGTGTTATCGAGCGTCTTTTCGAGAGTTGCCTGAAACAGGGCAAGTACAGACAGGTTGTTGGTATCGCTGTGGAAGCCAAGAACCTCGAGGTTCTCCGGAGAGTTATTAAGCGTGCCAGCGAGGAAGGCAAGCAGTCCAAGGAAAGCACACAAAGTCCTGCCGAAGAACTGATGGACTATGCCTTGAAAATCTCCATGGACATTGTTCAGGAGCGTGGTCTGAGAACTGAAATCCTTCGCCTGATCCTCGATCTCCTTAACGAAATCCCCAACCCAGACTACTTCGCCATCGCCAAATGTGTGGTCCACCTTGACTCGGACGAGGAGGCCGACAGGATGCTCAGGCAACTCGTAACCAATGGCGACCCGAACTCAATCGCCATTGCTTACCAAATTGCCTTTGATCTCTACGACAATGCCACTCAGGAGTTTTTAGCCAAGGTTCTCAACTCCCTTCCTTCTGGCAAGGCGCCCGAGCCCCCAGCAACGGCAACCGAGGATGGTCCTGCCGAGGAAGAGCCCCTCCTTAGCGGCCAAGAAGGCTCACAGGAGGAGGAGCTCCCAGAGGAGACAGCCAAGGTTTACAGAAATATTCGTTCCATTCTGGATGGAAGCAAGGCGATCAAGCTCAACCTTGAGTTCCTCTATCGCAATAACCATACAGACCTCAGCATTCTCAACAAAGTCCGTGACAGTTTGGAGGGCCGCAACTCCATCTTCCACACAGCGGTCACTTTCTGCAATGCTTTCATGAATGCTGGCACTACCAACGATAAATTCTTCCGCGACAATTTGGACTGGCTCGGCAAGGCCATCAACTGGTCCAAGTTCACGGCCACAGCAGCCCTTGGTGTCATCCACCGTGGTAACATTACCCAGTCGCGGAAACTTCTGGAGCCATATCTTCCCAAGCAGACTGGTGTCAGCAGTGGAGGCTCTATCTTTAGCCAAGGTGGCGCTCTCTATGCGTACGGTCTCATTCACGCCAACCACGGCGCCGAAGCTCTGGAATACCTGAGCAGCCAATTCAATGGCGCCGAAGAGGAAGTGATCCAGCATGGTGGTGCTTTGGGTCTCGGAATTGCTGGCATGGCCACTGGTAGCGAGTCAATCTTTGACGACCTTACCAAGGTTCTGTACGCCGATTCTGCCCTGAATGGTGAAGCTGTTGGTTTGGCCATGGGCTTGATCATGCTGGGCACCGGCAATGCCAAGGCTGTGGAGACCATGTTCACTTATGCCCATGAGACCACCCACGAGAAGATTGTCCGCGGTCTCGCTCTCGGCATGGCCCTTATCATGTTCGGGCAACAGGAAGGTGCCGATGTCATGATTGAGGGTTTGCTTACCGACCCCGACCCGACGCTGCGTTATGGAGGTGTGCTCACCGTCGCCATGGCTTACTGTGGAACCGGGAGCAACAAGGCCATTCGCAAGCTCCTTCATCTGGCTGTCAGCGATGTGAATGACGATGTTCGCCGCATTGCTGTCATGTCTCTTGGTTTCATCTTGTTCCGCAAGCCCGGCAGCGTCCCGCGTATGGTTGAGCTCCTCGCCGAGTCCTACAACCCCCACGTTCGGTACGGTTCGGCCATGGCCCTTGGTATCTCTTGCGCCGGCACGGGCTTGGACGAGGCCATCGACCTTCTCGAGCCCATGATGAAGGACCCCACCGATTTCGTCCGCCAAGGTGCTCTGATCGCTTTGTCCATGATCATGATTCAGCAGAACGAAGTCATGAACCCCAAGGTTGCCGCCATCAGAAAGACGCTCAAGAAGGTTGTCGGTGACCGCCACGAGGATGCCATGACCAAGTTCGGCGCCGCCCTTGCCATGGGTATTCTTGATGCCGGTGGTCGTAACTGCTCAGTCGGTCTCCAGACCCAGACTGGCAACCTCAACATGCCTGGTATCGTCGGCATGGCCGTATTCACTCAGTACTGGTACTGGTTCCCCTTCACCCATTTCTTGTCGCTGAGCTTTGTGCCTACGTCCATCATCGCACTTGACCACGACCTCGAGATCCCTAGCTTCAAGTTCCACTGCAACACACGCCCAAGCCTGTTTGACTACCCCCCAGAGCAAGAGGTCAAGGCCGAAGAGGGACCGGCGCTCATTGCTACTGCCATTTTGTCCACCACGGCGCAGGCAAAGCGCCGGGCGCAAAAGAAGGAGCGTGCCCAGCGTCGTGAGAGCATGGACATCGACACACCAACCGTTGCCAAGACTGCTGCACCCGCTGCTGGGGACAAGATGGATGTCGATGAGGAGAAGAAGACAAAGACAGAGGAGTCCAAGGACAGGAAGGAGGAGGCTGGAGCTGAGAGAGAGGGATCTGTTGACTCCAAGAAGAAGGCAGAAAAGGAGAAGGTTGGCTACGAAATTGAGAACATGTCTCGTGTTCTTCCTGGCCAGTTCAAGTACATCAGCTTCCCGGCGGGACGCTACAAGCCCGTCAAGAAGGTAAGCGCCCATGCAGTTCACCGTTGTCGATGTACACATTGCTAATCTGATTTCTAGCCCACTGGTGGTCCCCTCTTGCTGCACGATACCCAGCCAGATGAGCCCAAAACTTTGATCGAGGAGAAGCTCAAGAAGGTCACGACGGAGAGAGCCCCTGTAGTGGGCGCTCAGAGCGGAACTCGGGGGGCGGCTCCCTCGGCTCAGCAGCTGCTGCAGACACTGCAGGCTCAGCGCTCACGTGGTGGGCTTGAGGAGGGGCTTGCTGACCTTCTTGGGCTCCGCAATACTTCAGCTACTCGGGAGGTACCGCAGGGACGTTCTGACCCGAGTGCTGGTGGCAGCGGAAGCGGAGCGGCGGCGGCAGCTGGTGTGTTGACAGCTGTTGATGAGGATAATGAGGGAGACGAGGAGGCGCCGAAGCCTCAGGACTTTGAGTACTTTACTGATGCCGAGGAGGAGTAGAGGAGTAGAGAGCGGATGAGCGACTTGTACTATATGAGATAAACTTACATGCCTGTGATGGTAATTGATGGGGGGCCTGGAATACATTGCGATTTCCCGATTCTGATGTTTGTGTGTGAGTGCTGTGATCTGATTGGTTGCGCGATCTGGTCCCTGAAAATCACATGCGGGGCGATTGTTAGTGCCTGACGACGTCATTGATTTGGCGACCACACGCGCGGCCATGCTGACGGCGCGGGCTCCTGTCAGCTGCTTTGAACCGAGATTCTGTTTAATAACTACCGCCATCCCTGTTCTACTGCTCTTCAGATTATCATCTCACCCTCAACAAGTTTACAACAACGCCATCTCAACAGCAGCAGCCAACAACCGTCAAACCATGGCCGACAAGTACCTTTTGCGGGTCACCGCCGGCCCCTCGTACGATCTGTCCACCCACAAGCTGGTAAACGTCAACTCTGCGAAGCCCCTCGAGATATCCTCGGACCTGATCTCGGCCTCCCTCAACGTCCGGATCCAAAACTACCACCGGTCCGTGCCCAAGGGCGCGCCGCACACGTCGCCGTACTTTGAGCAGGAGCCGCACAAGTACAACAACGACCAGTACTCCATCGCCTTTAAGTTCACGCTGAAGCCGCCGCCAACCGTGGACGACGAGTCCAGTAGGAACGAGGTCGGGGAGGTGGTGGATGACGACGGGGAGGAGATTGTTGGTGCTGATGATGATGGGGACAATATTGGCGGTGTGAGCGCGGCGGATCTGCAGTTTGGGAATGACTTTGACCACCCGATCCGGGACCGGCTGCCGCCTGGGTTTGGGGCGGCGATGAGGATTGTCAAGTGGTGGGTCGATCCGGGCATTGACGGGGACCCGTATGCGGATGAGCCTTACCTCTACGGCCCGGCGCTGTCGAGTTTTAATGCTGTTACGGTTGGCTCGCCGGAGGAGGTGGAGGAAAAGGGGGGGTTGTGGGTTGAGGAAGGGGGGGATCGGGAGTGGAGGGAACGAGTGGGGCTGGAAGGGGAGGAGGATGGGAAGCAGAGGCAGAAGTGGGCGCTGAGACGGGAGAATTTGGAGAGGTGGGTGTGGGAGTATGGGAGGGAGTACGCGGTGGACTTTTTCAATCCGTATATCGACTTTAACGAGTTTGCGTTGAGGCTGCCGGGGTTTAGTCTGGGGATTATGAGGTATTGGGATGGGCAGGGGTTGAGGTATGTTTTTACTTTTTCTTTTTCGTTTGTGTTGAATTGTCCAGCAAGTGCTGAGAACTGTGATGAGAACTAGGGAGAAACCCAAACGCTTACACCAACTTAGGTATGTCCTCCGGAACAAGAAGACGAAGCAGGTTTATCTGGTGGTGCTGTTCACGCTGCACCTGAAGGAGGATGTTAATGATGACGGGAGCTTGAAGCCGGCCGCGATTGAGGCGCTGAAGAAGAGATCAGGGGGTCAGGAGGGAGAGAAGGGGGCGCCGTTGGGGG
This sequence comes from Triangularia verruculosa, assembly GCA_033296885.1. NCBI lineage: Eukaryota > Fungi > Ascomycota > Sordariomycetes > Sordariales > Podosporaceae > Triangularia > Triangularia verruculosa. The sequence goes on along the minus strand of MU863964.1, from coordinate 47,350 downwards.
ATGCGGAGATTAGAGAGGATGGGGACGAGGAAGGAAACAAGAAGGGGAAGGTGGATGAGGATGAGATGGTGGAGGAGGCGAGGAAGAAGTTGGAGGGGACGAAGGTTGGGGGGAATGAAGATGTTGATTAAGATTCGGTTTGGAGGCTGGAAGAGCGGAGTTGTTCTGTTATGACTCATGATACCACATGTCTTTTTCATAGAATACGATGTCGATTTGTTGTTTTTTACTGAGTGTACTGGACAGATATCCATCACCTTGTCGAGAAAGTGATCATGAACTGCCAAGTTGGCCACTGAAATCCACCGGTTCCAGACCACGCCGTGGACAAAATGATCGGTACTGCAAGCCAAGATCACACCTTAAGAATAATAGAAAAGGCCTATTAACTATCTTCTTAGGACTTATTACTATCTTTTAACACAGGAAAGGTATCTTTTAAAGTGTTCTTAATATCTTCCAAAGCCTATTAACTATCTTTTAAGGCCTACTAACTATCTTTCAACACTGTATTCCCCCTTTGCAGTGCCAGCTTTTTCGTCCAGGACGTGCAGACCTAGCCCCTCCCAGATCGGACCTCCGGGAATAACATATGTCTGTCTCGCGAGTCAGCACCCATCTTCTGCAGTCCCCTGCCGTAGGTCAGACTCACCGTTGTATTGACATTCTCCTCCGAGTAGATATCAATAAAGACACTCGCGTCTGCACATTTTGTTGTCAGCTTCACCCACTCTTCCATTTCCGTCCCAAGTCTGAAGGGCACAGCTCCCACCCCCCAAAATAAAACTCACCATCTTGCTCATAACCCCCAGGAAACACCCTCAAATACTCCGCCGGCACCTCTGCCTCGACCCCTTTCCCCTCTACCCCCTTCACTTCCAAGTGCGCACACTCGGGATAGAATTGCGGTCTATACCCCACATGCAAACTCAGTATCTCATGTCTGATCATATACCTTCCGCTCCCCAGCGCCTCTGGCAGTTTCGCCGGCCACAACCCCGGCTCTCCATCCCATCGCTGGAAGCTCTTCTGATACCACGTCCCTCGCTCCAGCGTGCCCTCCAGCAGCCCGGCTTCCCAGATCTTGAACCACTTTGCCTCAGTAAGGTTAACGCTATTGCAACCGTCGTCCGGACACCGGGATAGCCAAACTGTCATTGGCCCAACGGGGTGCAGCCAGTAGTAGTACACCGCTGTGATGGTCTCGCCTGCGGGGATGGGAATGGAGGAGGGGGGTGGGGTGCCGGGGTCGTTGCATGCCATGAATGGGGATAACGGCGTGAAGAGGGGGTCGATGGTGGACCACTGGCGCTGGATGAGCCATGGTTGGTTGACCTGGTCCTCCTCTGGGGTGGAGGGGTCGTAGCTGTTGTTGTTGATGGGAACATTGTTAGTGGGTTTCTGGTCTTGGTTTGCAAATTGGAGGTGTCAACTCAAAAAAGAATGTGCATGTCTTGGTGTTGAGGTTGAGGGGAAAAATGCCGTCAGATCCGTACCCTCTATACCAAGTCTCGCCAACGGTGTAGTTGGACAGTCCCCCGTGTGCCATCGCCGGGCCCGGGAGGGCAGCCAAGAATGCCGCCAAGAGCACCGGTACCATAATCATCATGAACAACCTCCTAACAAACCAAGGCAGGATCTCAGCTTTTGCAGGAGAGCAAGGCTGGGCAGTGGAAATGCTTGGGTGGTGGGGAGAGGTATATCAAGTTGAGGGACCCCCTTTGACGCGGTAAACTAGCTCACTTTCTCCCCTACTGCAAATTTACATGGCTGTATGATCTCTCATTAGAGAAAGCCGCGTCAGGATTGGAGAATCCCACAAACAGTAGATCGGAAATGGCCAAAAGCTCATGGGCAACGCTGTGCCTGTTCGCCCGCTGGTAAAAACCCGGGCGTCCCGAAAGAGGATGATGAGACTGCGCGCTCAGGGATGAGCTGGTATCCCATAGCGAGATTTCCAATTCTCGCTCAGGCACGTTCCCCGCACATAATCTAGATAGATAGCCCTTGTGACGAAGACACGGCGCCGTCCATATGGCGGCTATATTTGACGACTACTGCCATCCGGGATCTGGGCAAGTGGCGGCGATATCAAAAGCCAAACCTCGCATTTCGTGAGAAGAAGAGCAACGATGGATCGAGTGAGACCATCCGATTTCACTTGAGTGAGATGATGCCGTGATAAGATGGGTAGAAAATAAACGCGACGATCGAAAGCTTCAACACCTACTTGGTCGTCAACGCCAAGATTGATGTTTACGGACGGTGGCGAGTGAGAAAATCCATGTGGCACTCATGTGGCAGCCGTGTGGCATTAAGGACCTTGCCAGCATGCCATGCAACCTGTCGGCAGTGTTAGAGCACTCAATCAATTAGGTCTGGGGTGCAAGAGGTGCCCCGAATTCTCCGGCGTGGGGCGCCATCGACTTTTTCCGCGAACCCCAACGTCGCCGCAAGATCTGTCGAGCTGGCTTGGCGAGAATATTGGCCGCCCACTGGAGAAGGTGTTTCTGAGGCGATCGGAAGGCCAAGGAAGTGACAGTGTTCTGGAACGCTTAGGTCGATTGGGTATGCTGGCCCGTCTTGTCAGGGGTTGTGCTGTGGTGATGAACGTCCAAGAACGTAGATGGTCTTCGCTTGAAGATTATGAACAGTGGGACGTCAAAAAGAGGACTCCTCCAACTTCAAACTTCAACCACAATTCTAACCATTGAGCCAAGACAAAATGGAAAAAGAAACCAACAAAACAATAAAGGAAACAATAAATCTTGCCCCCAAGCCCATCTCGACAATCCCACGATCGGGACCGGGTCAGCCGTGGCTGCATTCGGAAGCATCCCGTCAGCCGGCGCCCATCGGGGGGTCGAAGTAGAGGCCGAGGGAAGGAGAGAAAATGTGTTTGATCTGCGATGCGCCGGCAAATATCCATATTACCCCAATCATTCTCCAATCTTGTTCTGAATTCACACGGGGCTTGGGAACACGTGCAGCCTCCAGGATCATCCAAAGTGCCAAGACAGGGCGCAACACAACCGTCTTTGTTTTGCCTTCTGCCGCCACATGGATTTGACCCCTGCTGACGGGAGACAACCACGTTGAATTCACCCTGACAACCAACCAACTGTCAACCATCGCCATCAATCTGGGGTACAGCGTCCGTTCCCGGGGGATCGAAGGCGAACACTGCGGGGAATGTTCCACTCCGTCGTCAGTGACGAGCAAGGCTGCACCTGTTCGGTTTGCCACGCTTGAGACCATCCAAGAATCGGATTGGAGGAATTATTCCTGTAGGGGCTTGACGACGGTCCAATATCAGCTCGACTCATGATTGATTGCACCCGGCAAAGCAGCAGGGAAGCAGGCATCCGGAGAATATTGCAGATGACGCCGCGCCAGGCACAGCTTCCCGTTTCCTTTTTTGCCTCCTACCACCTAACCGGGATGGGGCTCATGAGAGGGCCCAACGGAGGAGACATGCCCATATAAGGATTCGAGACTGTCGAGGATTTGCCATGGGAAAGGTAACCAACTCTTTGTGTTCATCTCCTGACAGCACGTCTTCTCCCAAGAATTGTCATCATGGTCCATCTCGCCTCTGCCCTTCTTGTGGCCAGCGCGGCCTTCGCCGTTGCTGCTCCCGCCAACGAGATCTTTGAGCGCCAATCGTGCTCAGTCCAGTCCAGCTACCCGACTCAGAACAACGCCAAGCTCCCTGATCCGTTCACCACCGCCAGCGGGCAGAAGATCACCACCAAGGCCGAATTCGAGTGCCGCAAGCAAGAGATCAGCCAGATCATGCAGCAGTATGAGTTCGGTGTCTACCCACCGCCCCCCGACAGTGTCACCGGCACCATGAGCGGCAACAACATCCAGGTCCGCGTCACCGTCGGCAGCAAGAGCATCACCTTCAGCGCCGGTATCCGCAAGCCATCCGGAAGCGGCCCTTTCCCCGCCATCATCGGTGTCGGTGGTGCTTCCATCCCCATTCCCAGCAACGTGGCCACCATCACCTTTGGCAACGATGCTTTCGGTGCCCAGTCTGGTATGGGCTCGCGTGGCCGTGGTCTGTTCTACGACCTCTTCGGCAGCGGCCACTCGGCTGGTTCTCTTACCGCTTGGGCTTGGGGTATTGACCGGTTGGTCGACGCTCTTGAGAGTACCCCTGCTGCGGGTATCGACACCACTCGCCTTGGTGTTACTGGTTGCTCCCGTAACGGCAAGGGTGCCTTCGTTGCCGGTGCCTTTGTCAAGCGCATCGCTCTCACCATCCCTCAGGAGTCCGGCGCCGGCGGTGCCGCCTGCTGGCGTATCTCGGACCAGCAGAAGTCCTCTGGCGCCAACATCCAGACTGCCAATCAAATTATTGGCGAGCAGCCCTGGTTCTCCAAGAACTTCGACGCTCATGTCCGCTCCATCACCAACATCCCCCAGGACCACCATTTCCTCGCTGCCATGATCGTTCCCCGTGGTCTTGCCGTCTTCGAGAACAACATCGACTGGCTCGGCCCCGTCTCCACCACAGGCTGCATGCGTGCTGGTCGCCACATCTACCGCGCCCACGGTGTACCCAACAATATGGGCTTCTCGCTCATCGGTGGCCACAACCACTGCCAGTTCCCCAGCGGACAGAACTCGGAGCTCACCCAGTACATCAACTACTTCCTTCTCAACAGCGGCACTGCCCCCGGCTCGGTCGAGCGCAGCACATCCAGCGCCAGCACCGATGCCTGGTACCCATGGGCCGCCAGCGCTCCTACCCTTTCTTAAGTGGTTGCGGAGAATGGAAAGATGGAAGAAAATGGGTCGAAAATGTGTGGAACTTGTCGATAGTAAGGAAAGCTTCTTTGGAGGCTGGAAGAATGGTTGGGTATGTAAATATGGGAAAATATATGACGCGTTTCTGCAAGCTTCGTCATGTGTTGCTGAATGTGTAACTGTTTGATGAGTTTCGTTGCTGTGAAGAGCGTCATGCCGTAAGCAGTTGATCGATGAAGAGAGGCCCAATTGGGAGGATGGGATTTCCATGGCGTGCTGTACCATTGGACGGAATTTGGTGTTCCTGGAACCGTCAAAGCGCGGTTGCGAGAGATGCGGTTGTCATGATGCAGTGGAACGGTGAGTGATGTGGAGCTTGGATCACATGCTGGCTGCTTCTTATCAGTTGGGATAAGACAAACTAAAGTTGCGGGGATAATCGGGTATAACCCAGAGCAGGCTTGACAGCTGCGGGCCGGTAACGCGGGGTGGTGGAGATACTGAGAAGTTTACACCAACGACAGCTCAAGCCGGCACGTCATCTTGTCCCAGGACTCGATTCAATGACATTGTTCAAACCAATCGTTCATTTCAATTCTGTGCCTCTCTACCTTGTGTTCTTCGGTTCGGATGACCCCAGAAGACCCTACTTTGCAACAGTGCATCATGGAAGTCTCCTGCTCCCCCGTCCCAGTGGCTACCGAATATCGGTTGCCGATCTGATAAGCTTTCCAGGCCCTTGTGTCTACCGAGGAGGACCTATGCAGTTGGGAGACATCGAATCCGCCATTTTCGGAAATATTTGGTCTTGGCCCGCAATATTCCACCATCTGCACCATCTATTGCCTTCCGTATTCCCGTGTCTGGAGAACGGCAGCCGAGTTGGAGGAGGGCAAACGTTTGGGGCTTGGCAACACCCCCTAAGCAGGGCTTTATTCTCTACACTAGCACCGCCGGTGGATATGGGGGACCTCTGGGGAGAAACCATCTCAGCCAAGACCGATCGTCTCCGGGTTTAAACACGGACACAGAATGCCCCCGGGGTTGGTCATTCTGATAGAGGCAGCATCCTTGATGAAAGAGGTGCCCGTTGGCCCGTTCAGCAGAGAGTTCTACATCCTTTCTATTTCCATTATGTCAATGTGGTCGGGGTTGCGTGTCTGCCTCGGTTGACATATCCTCCAAATAGTTTTGGAAGCTGACCACCTCAACCTAACTTTTCTTCACTTTCTTTTCACCTTTTTACTTGTTGTCCTGAACCTCATAGGCTCTACCACACTATTATGCCGAGCCCGGGACCTTCTACGGCAACAGCCGTCGATACACCTGTCGAAAGCCTCGAGATAACCCGTCTGTACCTAACATTCGAGACAGCTGTTCCCAGTCCTCTGTTCCACCGAGCTGCGCAAGACAATACTGCAACGACCAAGATCCCATCACCACCAAATCTGACACCATACGCGGATCCTCGAACTTGGGCCCCCCATCGCAAGAATGTACTGCTCTTCTTGTCATGTGTGGCGACGTTCCTAACAGCCTACACCTCGGGCTCTTACTCACCGCCCGCCGAACTGATACAGGCTTCTCTTTCACCGGTTCCTTCCAGCGTTGAGCCCGTCCTTGCTGGCATCACCACATTCTGTGTTGGCTTTGGCCTAGCGCCGATGATGCTTGCTCCGCTATCAGAAATGAATGGCCGATATCCGGTCTTTGTCTGTGCCGGGGCTGTCTACGTTGTGTTTCAGGGGATATGCGGTGTGGTATCCTCACTGCCAGCGATACTCGTGGCTAGGTTTCTGGTCGGAGCTGGGGCAAGCGTGTTTAGCACCATGGTTGGAGGTGTCATTGCCGATATGTACGACAAGGAGGAGAGAAACACGCCAATGGCACTTTTCAGCGGCTCTGTTCTTGCCGGCACTGGCCTAGGGCCAATGGTCTGCGCAGTTATGGCTGAGCGATGGGGGGATCTTGAGAGATATCCAAATATGTGGAAATGGACTTGGTGGCATCAGGTCATCATGAGCGGGGTGTTGATGGTGGCCTTTGTTGTGTTCTTCAAGGAGAGCAGGGGGAGTGTGCTTCTCAGCCGCAAGGCCAAGGCACTGAACAAGTGGTACGAAGAGCTGGAAAGGGAAGGCTACTATGGGCTCTGCTTTGAGAATGACGAAGGCCCAGTCAAGGCAGGAGAGAATGCAACAAGCTCAGAAGACAGTACTGACGATGGAGACGAAGAAAAGAGGTCCTCGTCAGCCTCGACCTGCGGACCAGACAGGGGTACTTCCATCAAACGCATTAGATGGCTGGTCAAAGAAGACGAAGAACGCGCCTCTCTCGGCAAAATGATCGCCATTTCGTCCTCCCGCCCTTTTTACCTCCTCTTTACGGAACCAGTCATCTTCTTCTTCTCTGCCTGGGTCGCCTTTGCCTGGGGCGTTTTGTACCTGACCTTTGGCTCCATCCCCTACGTCTTCCAGCATGTCTACGGCTGGACTCTCGAGCAGTCGGGCTACGCCTTTACAGCCATCATCCTAGGCGCCATTATTGGAACAACCATGAGCATCTATCAGGAACGACTGCTGTCTCATCCCAAATGGAGCGATCCCCAGGTAATCGAGGCAGAGTCTGCCCGTTCTTCCCTGTCCGATAATGAACCAGCACCGCCCGCCTACCAAGATAGCAGACTGTGGACCTGGCTCAGAACCCACCTCCCCTCCTCCTCACCCGAATCCCGCCTCTACTTCTCTTGCCTCACATCTACCCTGCTCCCCATCGGCCTCTACCTCTTCGGCTTCACCGCCAAGCCGTCCATCCACTGGATCCTCCCCGCGATAGGAATAGTCCTCTGCACCCTCGGCATCCTGAGCATCTACCTCGCAGTGTTCAATTACTTTGCCGACGTCTACCACAAATACGCTTCTTCTGCACTGGCGGCACAGTCCCTCTGCCGGAACCTCGTCGGTGGAGCGTTTCCGCTGGTGACTAGGATGATGTACAGGAACCTTGGTGAGGCCAAAGCAGGGGCCGTGTTGGGGAGTATCGCGATGGTGCTGACGGCCGTGCCTTGGGTGTTGGTGTGGAAGGGGGAGGAGATCAGGGGGAGGAGTGTTTTTGCCTTGTCGCTGGAGAAGAGAGTGTAATGCTGTGGTTGGGACGAGGTCGCAAGGTCGATATGAAATATGTATACAGAGGTGTGATCACCAATCTTGTGCAATAAGCTTCTTATAGAACAAACTACAAGCTGCCTTTGACGCGTTTGGTTGGTATAAATTTCGCTGCCTTGACATCAAAATGTTACGATGCGAGCTTTACAAGGTATATCCGCACAGCCTGAGCCTTGCTTCCTCACCGTCAACTCTCTACTGCCTTACAGCTCAATCTTTACTTCTAGGCCCCCCTCTGGTCCGAGCATCGCCTTTCGCCCATCTTAGTTTCACGCTATTCCAGTTGAGTGTAACGTCCTCAGTCTGAGCTTACAGGCCTTGTTGTCTGAACTTTAAGCCCTTATGATATCAGCTTTACACATTCATAATCCCAATATGATACACATACACTCGCTTACTGGAAGTATGAAATACCCTTGAAGAGGCAAATTGTGTGTGTACCAATCTATCTATCGTATATACCACCTGTATCCATTTTAAACCATGCCATAAACCATCCACTCATGAAAAGAAAAAAACTAAAACCTAAACCCCTCCAACCTCCTCAACGCCTCCTCTCTCCTATCCCTCAACCCCCCATCATCACCCCCCTCATCCTCCTCATACCCCCTCTCCTCCTTCTTCTTCTTCCCAGCCCCCGGCTCCCAAATCCCCCCCGTCACCAAGCTCGCAAACTTCCCCCCGCGCCTCACCAACTCATCATAGCTCCCCACCTCAACCACACTCCCCGCATCAACCATGACAATCCCATCCGCCACCCTCATCATCTCCTTGCTATGCGTCACCACCACAACCGCCATCCCCCCCTCCCCCGCCTCAACCAGATCCTGAATCACAACCCTCACCGCCTCCGCCCCCTCCGCATCAAGCGCGCTAGTCGGCTCATCCAGCACCAACAACTTCGGCTTCCTCGCCAACGCCCTCGCGATGCACAGCCTCTGCGCCTGACCCCCCGAGACCGTCTGCCCTCCTTCACCCACCAGCGTGTTATACCCCAACGGCAGAGAAATGATGAAATCGTGTATCCCAGCTGCCATGGCCGCGGACTCGATATTATCCTGCGAAGTGAAAAGGGGAGAGGAGTCAGGGAGACCATAAGTGATGTTTTCCCGGATGGTGTAGGGGAATAACACCGGTGTTTGCGGAACATAGGAGATAAATCTTCTCAGGGCGGCGGTATCCAACATCGACGAGGAATACCCCGCAAATGTCAGCGGTGGTGGGGAAGACGGGTTCTGGTTCAGCGGATTCGGAGTGAGAGGTATCGACGGGCGCGAGTTATGGGGGGAGATGTCGGTGCTGTTTGTTTCCCAGATTGGCGTTGGCGGGGAGAGGACCAGTTTCGGGCCAAAGACAGGTGACCTGTGCAGGCTGAGGAACGATAGACGGCTTTTGGAGGGAGAGGGAGATGTCAAGTTGATTGGGTTGGAAGCAGGGTTCGAGTGGTGATAAGAGGGGGAGGTGGCGTTTAGGGGCTCATAGAGGCTCAGTAAGAGGGACGCGATGGTGGATTTTCCGCAACCTGAAGAACCAACGATGGCAGTGCAGCTGCCGGGTTGGATTTCGAGGTTGATACTTCGCAGCACTTCCGTCTTGGGAGCACCAGGGTAGGCAAAACGGAGGTTTGTCATCTTCACTGGAAGAGGCGTGTCAACTGTCATGTCGCCCTTGGCTTCGTGGCTCGAGTCGTGGGAGAGGTTGGCATAGTAAAGAATTTGGGTGGCCGTGGCTTTGGATGCGGCGATTTGAGGCACGTTGCTTAGCGCCATGACCGAGGTACCGAGGGAGAAGAGAATCAAGTTGATGACCTTGATAACGTCGGTCACAGTGGTTGAGTTGGTGCTGAGAATCTTGGCGCCGTAATAAAAGACGAGGGCAGTCAGGAAAAAAGCGATGGACTGGTAAAAGCCGTAGAAGATCCCGACGAAACCGGCGCGCTTGTATCCTAAAAGGTACGTTGAGTGTGCAGACTTGCTGTGTTTATCGGAAAAGTATTTCTCCAGTGTCAAGGCGCGGACGACCTTGATGTTGGCGAAGGTCTCGTTGAAGATGGTGCTTGTGGCGGAGGCGGCATCATTGGCGATCGACTCCCACTTGTCGCTCATGATGGCGTTGCCCCTTGCCGCAGCGATAGCTACGGGAAGACCAGCCAAGGCGACGAGAGTGAGGTCCCACTTGATGATCAAAGCCCAGACAAGGGAAGTCAGGATCATCAAAGAGACAGTCAATAGAATTGGTACAAACATGCCAACGAGCTTGCGCATCTCTTCGGCATTCCGATCCAGGCACTGGGTTATCCTATTAGGAGAATGATTGGCCTTGTCGAACCACGACTTGGGCTGGCTGAGGATGCGTCTGATGGCTTCAGCGCGTAGGGCATTGACCCACTTTTGAGCGACCTTTTCCAAGAAGAAGTATCCCAGAAATGTGGCACTGGCATCAACCACGGCGACGATAGCCAGATAGCCGGCCCAGATAGAGCCTGCTGATTCGGGACCCTCGGGAAGCCAGAACGCTCCAATAAGGTTGGCGAAAATGAACGAAAACACCGGGTTGCCGGCCGCAATCACCAGGCAGAGAAGCAAGCCAAGGATCAGCTGAAGCCTGCCTCTCTTGTCAAGAGTGGGCCAAACTGTCTTCAAGATGGCCATGAGAGATGGGAGCCGATGACCCTTGATCGTCCGCCCCTTCTTCTTGTCCTTCTTACTTGCCAAGTTTTCCAGAAAGAACTTGTCAAGGGAGTCCAGGGAAGCCAGGCTGTCCGACACTGACGGCTTCTTCTCTTGCCGGGCATTTGGGGTTCTGCTGCTCTGTACTTCGCGCCCCATTGTTGTGACGATGTGCATGCTTTGTGGCCGGAGCGAGATCCGAGAAGCCGGTCTGGCAGCAGTGGACCGGCGACGAGGTTGGGTAGGAGGCGGTTGAACAGGGTCAGGTTTCCACGACATGCGGGGGAAAAAACCAAGCGAATGCATCCTGGGATTGTCGATAATCGCCCCACGGAGGAATTTACCATAGCTGGCCTCTTGGACTGGCTCGTCATCAGACAGCTCGTAGTCACTATCATACTCGCTGTCCATCGAACTAGAGCCTCTCGAAGAGCATGCATCGTCTGCGGAAGCCAGCAGAGAGCCGAAGAGTCCATCTTCTTCAGTGGCAATCTCTTTGCTCACGCCTTGTTGAACAATCTGACCATCCGCCATGACGTAGACAAAGTCATTGTCTTCGATATGTCCAACTTCGTGGGTGATGATGATAGTCGTCTTGTCCTTTCGCCAGATCCGAATGGCCTCCATGATCATGGTCCGGCTAACAGGATCTAGGCCGCTCGTTATCTCATCGAGGATAAGCACAGGCGGGTCACGGAGCTTTGCTCTGGCAAGTGCTAGTCTCTGCTTCTGTCCGCCGCTGAGATTGTAACCACCCGAGCCAAGCTGTGTGTTGATACCATCAGGCATACCAGAAATGGTCGACTGCAAAAGTGCCATGCTGCAGGCATGCTGAATTGTCTCAACGGGAACCTTGTCCGGGTCGGCAGCTCCAAAAGCAACATTCTTGGCGAAGGTGTCGTTGAACAAGATGCTCGACTGCTGGATGAGCGTAACGTTGCGTCGTAGCCATTCCAGATCAAGGGTGGTAACATCATGACCATCCACAGTGATGCGTCCGTCGGTGGGCTCGTAAAGTTTCAGCAGCAGATTCCCGAGTGTACTCTTCCCAGAGCCACTCCTGCCGACGACAAAAGTGAGCTCACCCTCGGGAAAGTGAAACGTGGATGGCTTGAGTACTGTCCTGGACGGGTTGGAAGGATATGCAAAGCTGACGTTGGTCATCTTGATGTCGCCCGCGCAGCTCGAAGGCTTCTTCCATCCGCTGTTCTTGTCGAGGGTTCCATCCGTCTCCGCTCCGGCCACGTTCTTGAGTAGCTGTGCAGCTTGCATCCCCTTGGCCAATATCAGCCACTCGGGCCCCAGAGTTTCTATACTCTTGAAGGCGCTCAGGGCGGCATAAAAGGTCGTGAGTGCATTTCCTGGCGTGAGGTCGCCTCTTCCAACGAGGACGACGGCAAAGTAAAAGCCCACGACAAACAACATGATCATCCACATCTTGATGTAGCTCATCTGGCCACAGTTGCAAAGGACTTGTCTCGAGTAATACTTGGCAGACCGACGAATGGCCGAGATGAACTGGAATGCTTCCTGGTCGGCCGCATTGTAGACCTTGACGATATCTATGGACGCGGTGGCTGCCGTTACATGCTTTGCGGCCTCTGCTAATTCGCGCTTTTGCCCTTCGATGGCGGGATCGAGGAAACGACTGATGCCCCAGAGGATCACAGCCGATGGCACGCCAGTAGCGAGCAGCACCAGTGTGAGCTTCCAAGAAAAGGAGAAAGCCACAATGAAGCAAGCCACAAACACCAACACGTCGCAGACTAAGAAGCCCAGTGTCTGAGATGTGGCTAACTGAAGCTCTCGGGTTTGTCTGGTGTTGTGTTAATCTCATTGCAGTGCAGCTTATCTGGAGCCTTTCAACTTACGTCTGAACCTGCACAAGCAATGCCCACACGCCCTCGCCCCTGAGATCATACCACCCTGCTGTCTTTCGTAAAAGTGCTCCGAACATTGTCTCTCGTGTTGTTCTGGCCCTCAGTTCGCCAGAGACAACCCACAGGGCAATGTCGATGGAGGAAAACAGCCACACCCCCAGCCCGAGGAGGACGAAGTAGATGGACCACTGCGAAATCTGAGAGACGAACTCATCGGGCGCCAGGGAGCCGGCTCCCCATTTCGACACGATCTCGAAGATCTTGCCAAGCATGATGGCATATGCAGTGCGGCCAGCCGCAACAAGCGAGGCGGTGAAAAACGAGAGTAGAATGAGAGGAATGTGCTTCGGTCGAGTGAAGCTGAACAGGGTCGCAAATGTTGATCTGGTCGTAGAAACTGGCGTGATCTTTTGCTGTTCGTTGGAGTCGTCCTCCATTTTGATGGCCACACCATCCCGCTCTTTTGTCGGGGGCGGGTACCCATTGGGGGAGGAAGACTGGGGAATGGCCGAAGATCCCATACTGAGGCTGATATCTCCCTCGTGATAGAGAAGAATGGAATTGGTCAAAACGAGAGAGATCAAGTGCTGTCAGACCGTCGAGAAAGGTGCGTCGACAAAGTATGGGAAAATGAAATCGGGTTTCGGTGTGGAAATAATTCCCGAGAAAACTTTTCTGAAGCTTCCATGATGGCCGTCTCCTGGTCCCTGAGTATAATGGGACCCGTGATGAGCTGTAAGTCTTTGTGTGATCTTAGCATTGTGGTGTGGTGCTCTTCAGGGGTTGCAGTCGAGGACAATACTAAGGGGCACAAAGCACGGCGGGGGAGCCGCACTCGAGGGTTACAGAGCGGAGTGGGGGCACAAGATACATCATCTCACTTGAGAAAAGTAGTGAAGAGGTGGTATCATTTGAACATCCAAAAAAAGTATCATCTTTACGCGCTAGATCCAGCGGCCTTCTCCTTTTGCGCGTTCTCGTAGACCCAGTCATTCAAGCCAAGCTTGTTTCTCGCAATCTCGATGGCATAAAACTGCATTCTTGGTACTGTTCATCGAGTTAGCGATTGGTATCCCTCAGGATTTGTTCCTTGGCCCAAGACATACCGAAGATGGTATCCTCCTCGGTGTACTCGGCCTTTGGGCTCGAGCGGAGCATAGTGCCAAAGTTGTAGTCATCGACCCTCTTGTCATAGGCCATCATAAACTTGCGCCACCTCTCCTTGCCAGTCTTGCTCTTCATCTCATCCTCGTTAATGGTGGCAGCGGGGTCGAACTCGGGGAAGTCGGTCTTAAGGTGCTCGTAAATCTCGTCATCGAGCTTGGTCAGGCGCAGGGTTGAGCCCTTGACCTTCTCGAGAATGGACCAGTACGTGGCCATGTGCTGGACGGCCTTGACGGCGAACTGCTTCTCAATCTATGGCCCCAAAAGTGTCAGTTTCAGGGCGAGACATCTCTGGGCGCATTATGAGCGCTGGGCAGAATAAGGATTGGGCACCGCACATCCTCGAGGTTGTCCGCATTTTCAGCGTCAAAGTTCTTGGGAACGGGGCCTCCGATGACCGACATGGCGATGGTTGGTTCGTGCACTGAAGATGGTGTTTATATTGTCTTTACGATTGTCTGGAGGGTGCAATACAGGACGGTGCCGTAGAGAGGGCTTTTTTTATCGCAAAATGCTGGAGGCAAAAGTACCAACGACTGAGGTGACGCTGCGAGACACCACCAGAAGCTTCAAGCACCCGCCAGAGCTTTTGGCGGGGTGACTGACGTTTTTTCGCGGGGCTACCAGGGTCGAGTTGTTATCGATAACAACCCCCTCCACCGGCCACAAACAAGATCTTATCTTATCTCATCTCTGTCTTCCAGTGCCTTGGCATGGTCCTGCTTTTGACATCCGCCAAGCCAATTCCATTACGCTGCCACGACTGCGTCCCACGACATTGAACAACACCTTGACCGCGCAATTTGGTCAAGTCTCTTATTCGGTTTCACACAACATCAATCTCCTCACATCTTTTCTGGTGTTCCGAGACGCACACGATGTATCCAGGGCCCGTCACGTTGGTGCTGGGGCCGTTGGAGGTGTCCCAGGGAACAACACCACCGTTGGCGTTCCGTTGGCAACAGTGGGGGAAAGGTAAGGGGGCATAAGCTATGATGCGTGCTTTCAAAGTTTGACCAGTGTGGCACAAGGCCGGAGGGGCTTGATCATGACAGTCCAACGCGGTGTTCGAACGGCTTGCTCTGACCTCTCGCTTGCATCAAGGCGGCAACATCATCGGTATCTTTTATCCTCTACCAGCGCACCTGCTTCTATATTCACTTCCGGAGCTCTTCCACGATAGCGAATGGAGAAAGCACCACTGCCAGGGCCCGCATTAGCCTCAGCCGAACAGCCAGATACGACTGTGCACTCACTGGATGATGAGGACAGTGAAACCCCTTTCGACCACCACTCCGTCGATCTTTTGCATAGTAACAAGATTGAAGAGGCCTCACTTCGGGAGTCAGCTAGTCTTCTTCCTCGGTCATCTCTCAAAGAAGCTGAGTTGTCAGTCCTCCGCCTGTTTCGTCTCTCTCTGCGCCGTCCCACCCAGCTTGTATCCACAAAGCCGCTACTTGTTCCCCGTTTGTCCCACTCGCGTACTTCCCGGTTGCAAGTGTTCTTGTGTCATATCGCACATAATGATGTGTTTTGCGGTTTTAAGGGTGCTTGATACTAATAGCTTTGGACTTCAGGCTGCCTGCGTCAACATCCACTAGAACCAATGGGGAAAAGCGAACTACGCAGGCTCCTATGCCAAAGGACGACTCTCCAGCAATAGATAGCATCTCCAGGTTACACAATGCCCAAGCCGTGCGTCCCAGACCGTTGTCAGTCATATCGTTACCCAAAGCATCCTCGATGCCCTCGGCTGCGGCAGTGAATACATCTGGAAGGGTCTCAAGTGACCCCAAGTTGGCGAAGCGCAGCGCTCGACATATCACGCCACCAGGAAATTCCCAGTCTGGGCCAAGAAATTCAACTACACCAACTGGAACGAGACCGCCTGCAACACAAAATGGCCGAGGTGTAACACCTGCACCTACGCCCACGCCCACGCCTACAAAGACAAAGACAAAAAGGTTGTCAGCTCCCCTTGGAACAAGGGTAGTTGGTTCCACCTCTAAGGGAACTCCAACGTACGGAAATCTACCACCAACAAGGTCTCCTACTCCCCGACAGGCCGTCAAAGCGTCTGGGGCTCAACCTACAGCTTCCGGACGGCCGTCCGTCGTACAGGACGCAGTGAGAACATTGAATACGCAGCATACTGCATCCTCCAAACTCTCTGCAACGCAAGCAAGCTCAAAGCAGCTTGGGACCATGTCATCTAAGCATTCCGTTGTTCAAGCAGCAAGCAGCAGACTGGCCACACAAACAGCCACGCCTGTTGTAACAAGGCCTCCTGGAAAGGTACCGTCACGGCAGCCAACCCCCACTGCTCCGCGTACGGGAACAGTCATCCAAGAAACAACGGCCAAACTGGAGAGAGGGGCCGCCACGAGAGTTGCAACGAAAGTGGTGGTAGGCCAACGAGCTGTGACCCCTTCTGGAAGGCTTTCTGCGACACAAGAACAAACTCCGGACAAGAGAAGAGTGAGAGATTCAGACCGTCTGTGCGGAAATCGTGTCTCAACCTATAACTCCCGGAGCTTAACAAGAGCGCAAGGAAAACAGCTCCAGATGCAAATTCCATCATCAACCCAACCACCGCACGGGAGGCCACCAATTACCCCAGTATCTGCAACCTCGACAGTTCCACCGAAACTGCCCTTCCTCATCACTCCGGCGCCTACCATAACTTCACACCAACCTCCAGTAACTCCAGCGACGAGAACCGATTTATCGAAGCTCCCTCCGACACCAACTTCGTTGACAGCTTCCCGAAAACCTCCGACAACTCCAGCTGCAGTCACAACAGTGTCAAGGCTCCCGCTAACTCCAGCATCGCCATCCTCCCGATTGAAGTCTCCTGATACCCCTGCCTCATCTCAAGCGGCCGTGTTTCAGACCGTATCTCCATCGCCGCGTCCGGGCGAGGGAATCAAAACTTCAACGCAAGCCAAAAAACCTACCTCAGCCATTCCTTCCTCGCAGCCATTGTCCGCCGAGTCTCATACACACGAGGCCCAAACTTCGCAGCCGAGAGATGACAGGGAGAAGCCAACATCCCCGTACCCTGATGTTCAAGTAAATTTTGAAGTGGAAAGTCCATCGGATTTGTGTGCGCCTCCAAACACACCAACTGTGCGGGCTCCTTGTAATCCTCACGAAAACTATTCCATAGACGCGCCCGCGGTCCCATTTCACCCACTTGCAAGTGGCGGACTGTTCATTTGTGGAGACGAGCGACGCATACCCCGAAAACAGACCCCTCAGCGGTCAAGATCCGTGGGATATGCCCCTCCGGTGAGAATCTTACGCTCTCCAGAACGGGCACCTGTTCCTCTCGAGTATCCGCCATGGGACCGGACAGTCGAGGTAACATGGGAAAGGACACTCAACAACCCGCCGGACAAGTTCACTTTCGACAAAGAGCTTTCCTTCCAGCAAGGAGTTCTTCGTCTCAGAAAGGAGAGGACTCTACGTGATCCTGATGGCGTACACAATCTGAACCGGAAGGGACTCCAAGATGGAAAATATCCACAGCTCAAAGGCCTAGGGAGGTTGAAGAGATGCCTGTACTTCTTTCTGCCCGATCGAGCCCGCTTCGAGATCACCAATATGATCCTAAATCATCTCCACACAGGCAACCAAAATCCAAAGCCTGTACGCATGAACCCCCCACGGTACTACGAGCCAATATGGCCGCTTCATCCTTTGAACGGTCGCAAGCTCTGGACAACCGAATATCTGGATTCTTTGTCATCGGCGATTTCTCCTTTGTATCCTTACATGTCAGTTTGCTACGATATGCGGGCCGACTTTCTAGCAGCTTTCTTCCTGGCCCGAAGATTCCATGTTGTGTACAGCCCGTTTGTTGTTGAGCAGCATTGCCCAATGGCTACACTTTTTATGGATGCCTATGTACCCCTGATGAGATACATCACGCTGGAGGTCGATTACACCAAGTTAGGAGGCAATGTGAATCCAACCGCTGTCGGTGTGGATCAATGGAGAGGACTGCAAAGGGTCCATCAGTTGGTAGCCAAGTTTGCAAATCTTCAATGTACAAGAGCTGATGGGGTCAATATCGGGAATTTGTGTTTGATGGTCCGCAGGTACTACGGCTATCGTGAGGGAATGAAGTGGAAGAAAGGGTCAGCAGAGCGGAGAGTCCGGCACGATGAGCCAGAGCCAGAGGAGGAAGGGGAAGGGAAGTGTCACACCAGTACTGAGACCAGCAATGATGGTCAGAATGACGAGAAGGGTGAGACTGATGATGAAGGTGAGCAACGATGCTCCTGCTACCATGCGACATACCTTCTAACCTGATGTAGAGCTTGTCCCATACCATCCAGATGCTTATCTTTGTATTCTCGACCCTTTGAAACTGATAGGCCACCGTGTCGACAGCCTTACAGTGGTTGGCACCACCAAAGGCTATGCGAATGAACTCATATACGCCATTTGGGGAAAAGATGAGATCCCTCGAGGTCCCGGGTGGAAAGCAAGGATCGAAAAGCACCGCAAGTATCGCACCGCAGGCACCTTCCCCTTCACACCTGGTCAGAGGTCAGCCTTGACACGCTCTGGGAGTCTACAAATAACGCGCCACATGCGTGATCCGCGCAGCTGGGTTGGCTCTTACGGTTGCAAACTACGACCAGAGATCAAGATTGTGGAATCGAAATTGGTCCCAGGAGAGACAAAATACGGCTTTCAATGGAATGATGAACCTAACTGCGGCCCTCCAGGTGGTGTCCTGACAATTGTTAAGCTACCCTCGGATAAACATTTACCCAATGTTGTCATGAAACCGGCCGAGTCACCACAACGCTTCAGTTCCATGCTTCTGTCTAGAGCGTTCAACCGCACCCCAAAGGGCATCCGGCCACCGCTATCGGCACCCTCGTCGCCTCTACTCAACACCACACCAGTAACAGCTACAGTACCAGCGTCAGGATCGGCATCACCGTCCATCACCAAGCCGAGCTCACTGTCTCAGATCACGTTTCTCGGGGAGGAATCAAGTGACGAAGGCCAACACCAAGAAAAGCAGCCACCACCGAATTTCCAGGCTCACCCCATGGAGGATGAGGGTGATGATCACTGGAAACGCCACTTTTGGAAGCCTTCCAAGATTCCGTTAGGCTCGCTCATCAAGAAGCATGCCAAGTCGGTTACAAAGAAGAGGTCGAGCAACAAGTTGAGTGAGGCTGCGTCAGAGCATGATAGCCATAGTGGTGCGGCTTGCGTTGGATCCGAGGATCAGAAGGGTACCTTTGGCAAGCTGATTAAGAGAGCTAGTAGTAACGTGCTGGGGAAGGGTTTTTTTGGGAAGAGGGGTATCCAGACACATAGGTACTGATTGCCAAGTTGGGAGATAACATTCATTGTCAATTGAATACAGCTTCTTCGCTATACCCTCACATAAGAACGCGTTCGAACAGTCGCCATCTCGTCGACATAACCAAATCCACGGGTAAGTTATGGTTGACGGCCACTTATAACGCCTCTCCCTAATGCCCGCTTACTTATATCGAGCTTTATAGTTGTATTTCAGAAAGATAGTATCCCGTATTATAACTATAGGTGTACTCTGCGAGCATTTCCATCGGGTCCTTTTCCCGTGGCTGGATATATCCGTACCTTATCCTTGTTGTCCATAGTCTGAGGATTGATATTGAGTACCTAGCCGGAGCATGACTGGGTACTTGGTCTGCATAGCCTATGGGTTGATACTGAGTAACTGGAGCCAGGCTTGGTAATCGTTGTTCATAGCCTGTGGGTTGACGTTGAGTAGCCGGGGCCTGGCCGTATCCTTGTTGTCCATAGGCTGAGGGTTAGTGGTAAATAGCCGGGGCTTCTAGAGCTTAAGGCTTGTGAGGGATGATACTAAGTAGCCACGGCCTGGTTGGGCTGGGAAGACTATGAAATTCGAACCGTTATTTCTCGCGAGAGATAGGGGTAGCTTAGGTAAAGTGGCTTCTAAAATGCAGTTTCAAAACACCTTACTCATACAGTTATCTGCCAAGCCCCAGTGGCTGTTTTCGATGTTTTACCTTGACTAGAACTCCTAGGTAGTATCTACCTAAGGTACCTAGGTACCTAGATGGTAATTCCGTTTATTCTTCTACCTGAGGCACAGCTGTGACAACTTCCAGTGATCTAACTTTCCATACCTAACTTTATGATATTCTTCTTGGATCTGTTCCGCTAGGAGTAATGACGCTTGGACCACGGAATGGCTGGCTTGCGTGTCACAGGGGCGGGGGTTGTGATCTTCGATGGCGGAGGACTGACATGGCACCACTCAGGAACCTAAAAAGCCTGACTACCTGCCTAGATACAACACAACTCTTCTTTTGGACCCAAAGAAGCAAACTCCCGGACCTGTGGCATAAAGGGTGGCGATGGCCTCTGCGGGTGAGATTATCGCCGTTCTAGGCCTCTTTGAACGGGTTGTCATGGAGCTTCGCAACTACAAAGATGCGCCCGCGCACTTCCAACAGTTGAGCATTGAGCTCGATCTGCTCAGCAGTACGCTGCGCCACGCCACCCATCTTCGACCCTCCAACGACGATGAGCGCCAAACCCTTGACAAGGTCGGCGCGATTGCCATGCACTGCCTGATTCCCCTCCAGGCCATGGTTAACAAAATGAGGGCGAAGGAGAGCAGTCTTGGGCACTTCCGAACGACGCGAAGTCTTGCCAGCATTGGAACTCGACTGCACTGGTCAATGATATCGCGTAAAGACATTGATGGGCTTCGCACGACCATCCTATCCGAGATGGTAGCCATCAATATGTTGCTCAGCGCTCAGCAACTGTAGGTTATTTGCGTTGCAAATCCACCCCTCGTTACCACCTACCTGGTATCTAGGTAGTGGATAGGTACTCCACTAATGCCCCCACATCATTTATCTCACCCGTGGGCCTCACTCAGCATTGCTCTCTCAAGGTACCTAATAAAGCGTGCAGGCCCCGTATGTGTGGATGCCCTCAAGCACCTAAAAGTCGGCCCGAGCCGCCAAGATGATGGTGAATTTTGGGGCTAGTGATGTTGCTGCTATGTTACCTAATGGGTCACACCGCATCTACCTAAATGAGGTTAATGTTCAGTGGGGGGTTGAGACCCAACGAGGATCAAGAGGAAACCTAAAATGAAGATCACTTGCGTTCCTTCCCTCACCTTTATCCCCATTCTCATCATGTTCATCATGAACTCGGAAGCATCAAAGATGATACCACGACTGCCGCTGACCACCTGGTCAGCACTCGTCCTGTTGTTTGCCCTTTTCTGTCTGTACGGCGCTTGGCTAGCCATATACCGTCTTTTTCTGTCTCCCTTGTCTAAATTTCCTGGACCCAAGCTCGCAGCCGCCACAGGATGGTACCAATCGTATTTTGAGCTCGCCACATGGGCAAAGGGCCACTTCAAGATCAAAGAGCTTCATGACAAGTACGGGCCCATCATCAGGATTAATCCGTGGGAGATCTCCGTCAACGATGCCGACTTTTACTCTGTGTTGAATGTCTCGGGCTCCGTGAGGCATACCAACATCGATGTTCGACAACGGGCAGCTTTGGGATTCGGCGGTAAGGAACTGGGACATCCCATGATTTTGCAGCAACATCAAAAACTGATAAAGGAAATAGAGTCACATGGATTTACAGAAGACCACAATCTGCACAAGATTCGACGAAAACCGCTTGAACCCCTCTTCTCCCGTCGTGCAATCGACCTGGCCCAGGATTCCATCTGGTCGTTCGCGGCGCGTGTGGATGAACTCTTCGACAAGGCAAAGAAAACCGGCCATGTCATCAGCATCAACCGTGCGTTTGCCGCATATGTTGACGATGCTGTTTCCAAGGCCTGTTTTGGCAAGAGCATCGGCTTACTGGACGACGAAGACTTTTCGCCACTCTGGCACCGCATGCTGCATGGTCTTGGCACGCAGACGCCTCTCCTGTTTAACTTTTCCATACTTCCCTTGATTCTCCGGTTCGTCCCGGTGGGAATCGTGGCTCGTCTGCATCCCGAAGGAGCGGCTTACGCGCAGTTGAAAGGCGTAGTTACTACCTTTACCTACTTTTTCTGAGTTCTGCTCCCAGTGTCCAAAAGACTAACGGTGGTAAAATCGCAGTATACAGAAACGATTGTTGACGAAGCATTAGAGAGGACCAAGAAACAAGACCCCGCCAGACTCAAGGAGATGTCGACGACTGACCGGAAGCTAATTGAAACTATCATCTTCAGTGATTTACCCGACTCCCAGAAAACCAAGAGCCGCCTCGCCACAGAGGCAAGTGTTGTTCTTGCCGCTGGCGGGATTACTACCATGCGTATGCTCACGATAGCGACGTACTATCTCCTTGCTGATCCGGCAAAGGGGAAGCGGGTGCGGGATGAGCTTGCCGGGCTGATGGTCGGGTTTCCGAATCAGAACCCACGTTGGGCAGACCTGGAAAAGCTTCCATATCTGGCGGCCTGCGTCAAGGAAGCGCTGAGGTTGGGCATTGGAGCTACTCGTCATGTGGCGAAAGTATTCCCTCACGATGAGATCAAATACAAAGACTGGGTAATTCCGAAGGGGGTAAGTAGGATCGCCAACCGGGTATGAAGCTGCTTGTCTCACTGCTGACCACTTGACTATCTAGACATCGGTGAGCGTGCCGATGTACCCGATGCATTACGATGCAGAGGTGTATCCGAATCCTTGGAGTTTCGTGCCAAGAAGATGGCTCGGTGAATATGATCCCAGAATGGACCGAAACCTGAATCCATTCTCCAAAGGGTCTAGAGTTTGTTTGGGTAAAAAGTAAGTGGGATATTATTTGCATCCTCTGGCTTCTTTTCTATGCTAACCAGACGACGTTAGTTTGGCGTACGCGGACATGTACATCCTACTTGCGACACTCTTTCGCCCTGGCGGTCCAAAGATGACTCTGTATGAGACCGACGAGTCTAACGTCAAGTTCGAGTGCGACTTTGGCGTGTCCAGCCCGCGACTAGAAAGCAAGGGTGTGAGGGTGGTGATCGGTTAGAATATGGGACTGTCCAGATTTATTTTGCGGGGCATCAAGGTTAAATGTGGATATACAGATCGTCACCTCCTTTTAATGTACTTAAAGGTAAATACTATTATACCTATCACCTGGACCCCGGACTATATTCACCCTACTGGCACCGGCATGCAGGGATCTGAGGGACCAGCAATAGTATAGAAGTGAAGAAGCTCAAATCAACGCCTTAGGTAGGTAGTGGAAGTAAAGTGCAACCCATTAAGCTCTCTAAAACAGCCTCGGTGCACTCTCGAACACGCCACAATGTCCACCGTCACTCTCTAGCCCAGTGGTTCACAATCAACATCCCCCTAACAATCCACACAAAAGCCCGTCATCGTCATCTTCAATTATCTCCTCCTCCAGCTCAATTATCTCCTCTCCATTTCTAGTCCGTGTCCGCGTTCGTGTCCTTGTTCTTCTCCTTCTCGTTCCCGTAGTCGTGGTGATCGTCTTCGTTACAGTAGCCGTGGTTTGCCGTATCTCTGTCGTTGTCCGGGTGGCAGTGGCAGTGATTGTTGCGATTCTTGTAACAGGGCTCCCCGAAGCGGTTGTTGTGACTGTTCGTATCACTGTTGTCGGGACGGTAATCGAAACGGTTACTGTCCTAATCACAGTAACAGTTCCCGTGGTGCTCGCAGCGATGGTGTTGGTTTGCAGTACTATACTTGTCTGAAGGATGGTGCTCGTGGTAAAGAGCAACACTGTCCTCTCGACAGTTTCGGTTTTATTGAGTGTCTGAGTCACGTTGGCGATGTTGGTGCGGAAGACAGTCTCGGTCTTTTGGATGGCTGGACATGACGCTGGTTGCTGAGTGACGCTGCGAGCGCTTGAGGAAGCAGGGATGGTGCAGAGGCCGAAGACAGGGTTGCATCCGGAGCCGCAATGTTCTTCTGTGTTCCCACACCTATCACAACTGTATTAGCGATAATTGAGTGAAAAACACTGGTAGCATTTTGGACATTTGTTTTTATGCCAAGCCAAAAAGTTTCGAGCCCCTGAAAGAAAATAGGGGTAAGCGCGGGACCCACCACCCATGAGCTGAACAACACTGTCCAAACGACGAATCGAGACAGGTGAACTCTCCGCCACACTGGCCGTCGGCGCTGTTTTTTAATGCTGTTGATGACTGAGGGAGGGACCAGACGACGCTTGACGCGATAAGCGTCATGAGTAAAAACATGCGGAGTAAGTACCTCATCTCCGCAACAATAGGTCACCAGTGCAGCACTTGACGAAAGAGGTTGATCTGGTATCAGGGCCTACGATTGGACTACTGTATAATAGTTGGACACACGACTATATAGCTACCCTTTCCACGTCAATTATCCCATCGCTGACTCCAACGGTGCCATGTTGTGTAACTCGGACATTCCCGAGATGGGGTGAGGTGGTGGTTACCAAGTATGGGTCACAAATTTCAGCCCGGCTGAAATTGTTGCCAGAGCGGCTGATAATATAAGATCTATGAATAGATGTCCGGTTCGATATTGCCTGCCATCGCTTTGCAGTCGTTCATATTGACCTCGAAGCCTAGACGTTCGGTACATGGCATTTGCAGATCACTACTGGCAATAGAAGACGTTCTTCCCGACGGGAGCAGATCCATCAAGCGCAGAGTAGGACGGTACCATTCAGCGATAACAATTTAAAATGCTTACAAAGGATCATTTGACTAGGTACTTTTACGGCCTTCAAACACTATCGTAGGGAATAACTTGAATAATAGTGGACCTAGGTACCGCATTTACTACCTGTAGGTATGGAACATACCGCGCTGGTACATGGCTCACAACAAGACCCCTTCTTCTTCGCTATGCCCTCACATAAAGACGCGTTCGAACACTCGCCATCGCGGCGACATAAGTAAATCCACGGGTCCTAGTTATAGTTGACGGCCACTTGTGACGCCTGTCTCTGATGTCCACTTGTTTGTGTTGGGCTTTGAGGTTGCGCTGAGCGTTGTGGTTGTGTTTCAGGAACATAGTAACCCGTGTCATGCCCAAAGGTGTACTCTGCGAGTATTTCCATCGTGTTCTTTTCCCGTGGCTGGGCATGTCCGTATCCTCGTTGTTCATAGCCTCAGGGTTGGTGGTGAGTAGCCGAGGCCTGGCTGGCTACTTGTTGTCTGGAGCCTGAGGCTTATAAGGGATGATACTGAGTACCTAGTTACGGCCTGGGGAGAATGTGAAACTAGAACCGTTATTTATCGCTGGAGATCTGGGTAGTCTAGGTAAAGTGGCTTCTAAAATGTAGTTTTAAAATAGGTAGGTAATTAGCACTTTCTAACTTGCCCGGCGATCAGGTAGGTGCCTAGGTAGTTGTTCTCGTACACCCCCTAGGTACCTAGGCTACAACTTCGGCCGTTTATAGTAGCAGCAAGGAGAATTTCCCCTCTCAATGATCTAGGCATATATGCCGGTGGTGGTTCAGTTCTTTTAATCTCAGCTTTAGAGCTTTATAGGTCCAGCATCTAATTTATATAATCCCAGCTTCTACCTTTTATAATCCCAGCTTTAACGCTTTATAGTCCCAGCGTCTACTTTTTATAATCCTAACTTCTACCGCTTTTATAATCCCAGCTTTAATGCCTTCGGACTAGGTCTTAAAACACCAGCGATCCTGTGGTTCCATTAGCCTTATTTGTCAGTAAGCACATTTTGAAACACAGCGGCAGACGTGTCGTTCTGGCAGTCACCGCATGACTGATGCATGTTTGTTGAAAGATTGGATCAACGTTTCGGAGGCCCCTCGGTGTATGTTATATCTGGGCGTTTTTCCGGTTGGAAATACCCAGATTGGTACCCAACACGCGCTGAAAATTGGGATTGAACATTGTGGAATTTGGGATCAGAGACTAAGGTATCTCGTTACAAAGCTTTACCACTCATAATCATGCGCTGGGGCTCTTTCATGACACACACGCAATGCTCCTTTGTGTCAACGCAAGAGGACATCCCAGATTGTTAGAATCCGCACCAAATAACTTGACCAACAGCGCCTCAGTCGCCTCTACAAGAGGGGTGACAATACCATTGAGTGTGCTCGGAATTGGCCGCGAGATGATCTGGTACAGCAAACAAGACACGTCCTCGGCGGTGGTATTGGCGTTGAGACGCGCCGTCGTTGATGAGAGGGGGTTCGTTGATGCCAATGAACTCCCCTCCAGCGTTTCCGCCAAAGCTCACCGGTTTTGCTGTACATCTTGAAGATCTCGGCGGAAATGTCCTAGAGGGAATAAGGCTCCTGGCGGTTGACCCAGTTGGTGGGGATGCGCTCGGGGACACGTCCGTAGTTACCGTCGGAGAGGCGGAGGGCTCCAAAGGTTGATGGAAACTGGAGTTAGAGCATGGATGTTGTGGGGCCTAGAGGGGAAGCTTACAAGGTGGCAGTGTTGTGCATGTTAGGGACGTAGCCCTCGTTTCCGTTGGGCCATAGCTCATAGAGGAAGGAAGTGGAAGGTTCTTGGTCACTGGACCACCAAGGCCAGCGACATAGATGGCGTAGAAGGCAAGGAAATTCGCTAGATCGTAGCCAAAATTTTAGAAATTTTGAAGAGCGTCGAGAAACTCGCTCTAAGTCGTGATACCATCACGGGCAATGAATCCGTCTGCGCAGAGTAAGAGGAGTGAGTGGGTTGAGGGTGGTGGGTGCGAGTTCGCCAAGAGGATGCTGACTCAGCAAGGATGCAAGCACCCAAAGTTTTTCGGGCGCATCAAAGCCTGACCTGAGTCTTAAATTGTTTAGGAAACTCGCCAATCACAGCCACATCGTCAATTAATTGCGTCGTCTCACAATGAAAGAAAGCGATCAAGAGCGATTCAAAAACTTACAAAGATGGGCAACAAGTCGCGGTGCTACATTGCATCCTTCCTTGGAAGTGTATGAGGACGACACTACGGGGTTTTCGTTGCGAGTCAAACCCTCAGCAAATGAGGGTCTGGCTCCAGGGTTCTGCGCTGTGAGCTGCCACGCTACGATAACCCTCTCCTACATCAACGCTCTGGTTGATGGCCCCATCGACATCTCAGCAGAAGCGGAACAACTTGAGCCGGCTTTCCCTCCCCAGTTCATGGCACTCAATCCCCCGCACGTCATCGGTCGTTTCTTCCTGGTCAAAGAGTATCTGAAAGGAGAAAAGTCATACTGGTGGCCATACATCTCTACACTACCCCAGCCGGATCGTATCAACACCTGGGCACTACCTGCTGTTTGGCCCGAAGACGATATCGAATGCCTGGAGGAGACCAACGCTCACGTTGCCATACGCGAAATACAAGCAAACATCAAGACAGAGTACAAGCATGCCCGCAAGATCCTCAAACAAGAAGATTTCCCTAGATGGCAAGAATACACTCAACTGCTTTACAAGTGGGCATTCTGCATCTTTACCAGCCGCAGCTTTCGACCATCGTTGATCCTCTCTCACGAAACACAAGACATTCTTCTGAAACTCACACCTTCTGGCACCAAGGTTGACGACTTTTCTATGCTGCAACCATTACTGGACATCGCGAACCATGATCCCACCTCGGAATACCAATGGAACATTGAGACTAGTGGTGCCTGCCAGTTGCTTTGTAACAACTCGTACCAACCGGGAGAGCAGGTTTACAACAACTACGGTTTCAAAAGTAACAGCGAGTTGCTTCTCGGCTATGGGTTCATCCTGCCAGCCACAGACAGCCTTCACAATGACTACGTCCACGTCAAAAGCCGGAGGCCACCTTCCACCATGCAAAAAGACGAGCCACGAGACTTTCTCATCTCTCTCCGCCCATTCAGCGACCCCAGCTCAGTTGCCGGGAGATCGCGGGTGTTTTCTCACCAAGATTCACGCCTCAACTCGCTGCCGGGACTCTCAAGAATTGAGCCGGGACTCATCCGAGACCTCGCCTCAGCTGTGGCAACATCTCCTGATGAACTAGCCGCTCTTCAACGCTGGGTTCATGGGGCCGAGGAAAGCATTCCGGCTGAGCTTGGCGAGCTCCTAGAGAGGGTGCAACAGACGCTTGGAGCAAAAGTCCAGTTTGACTACCAGCGATTTCAGAGCATCGAGATCGAAAGTGCCGACAATGAAAACCAAGAGTTGGCTGTACGGTATCGGACACAATACCAGGCGGTGCTGGAGGCCACAATGGATGAACTGAGCAGGGCTTTGGTCCCAAATCATCTCGAGAAGTTGGTAAAAGGCGACCAGTGAACCGCTGACGGCGACCTTCTTGTACGCTACATTGAATGACACAAATACACCCATTCTGGACATCGCCATTAGCCAGGTTTCTTCGAAAGGATCAGTTCTGTGCAATCGTTCGAGATACCAGGATTTGAGTGTTGATACGGTAGGTCGGTCCCGAGATGCAAAGTTCGGCCGGCTCGGGATTGGACAAGCAATCTGGACCGTCTTCTTGCGGGAGGATCGTTATCCCGGCCAATATGGCTAAAGTAGTTGGGGCTCCGGGTGGGTGGTACTATAAGGGGTAGTATTGTAAATCCGGCACCCGAAAGGCATGTTATCAACTTTAACGTGATTGTCTGGTGGTCTTTGTTGTTGACGGCCCCTTTTCAGCTGCGCGCTTCTCCGACCCGAAGAAATGCCGAGGGATCAACGTCAAACTGCACGTTCAAGGCGAGTGAGGAAGGAGATATGCAGCAACATGGCCCAACAAAGGCAAGCCGCAGGCAGTCCCTTGCTTCTCCAGTCATCGCATCAGGGAAGGTACTACTGCCGGACTCCGGCGCCCGGTCTACGGTCTTCGGCTGCCCTTGCCTTGTGCCGCAGGAAATTTCGTATCGGTAAGTAGGCAAGTTGTTATAAGTTATGAACATCCAGCGGGACCCGCCACCATGTCCGAACCATGCGCTGTTGTCCCAAAACACATATTTTGACAACCTCTTGACACAACGCGTTGTCAACTGCAGTGTCATCGTCACAGTCTCCCTGTCGGCCACCAACAGGGCTATGGGTAAAGCCTCTTCAAAACCATCACCAGGATCTTCCTCACCAGTCAAGGCCACCAGACAACCTAACATGGCCTCAATCAATGGCGGCGGTTCCCCTCCTGGTATCGCGCGCAGCGGTCCTCCTCACTTTGCTCAAGGAGGTCCACCTCCTGGTGTCATCCCCGGGCCGGGCGGCCCTCCTCCGGGAATCTTCGGGCCACCAATCGACTTGTCCACGCTCCCTAAACCGCCTCCTTCGAACCCCTCCCTTCCAGCAATCCTGATTCTCTGCACCTCCTCCACCGCTCCAGGCCACGTTCTCCCTTTGACAGCGATCGCCAGCCACCTCGTATCAAAAGGCTACCCAGTGCATTTTGTCGGCGGCATCCAACACGCCCACATCATCGTATCTTCAGCCTCGCACTTCATCCCCATCCACGAGTCCCTCTCCCTCGCCAAAGGGCCCTATCGCAAATGGGGGATGGAACGCGCCAATTACCCTGAAGGTCTCCCGAGAATGGTCCAGGACTTCAAGACATTCTTCATCGGGCAAATAGAAGGGCAGTTTCTGTCTTCCAAAGCCGCGCTGGAGGGCCTGAGGGAGAGATACGGCAAGGAAAGGAAGATAATCGTCGTCAATGAAACGATGTGGTTCGGTTTCTTGCCTTTCAAGTACGGTGCGTCGTTGGGACAGCTCAAGGGGTGGGAGGAGGGAGAGGAGGTTCCCAAGACGGTCGGGATCAACGTCACGCCTGTTATGCTCGATGGCGATAGCATGCCGCCTTTCCCACTTGGTATTCTCCCTGGGGAAGGGGAGGCAGTTCGGGAACGGGATCGGGTTCTGAAGGAGTGGTACTACAAGTACGTGGTTAGGGAAGCCTATGATGGTTTCAGGGACAATATCAAGGCTTGTGGTGGGGTGAACGTGCCGGATGAGTGGATGGTCAATCTGAGTTATACCGCGCATGATGTGACACTTCAGCTTTGTGACGAGGTGTTGGAGTATCCGAGGCCAGATTTGCCTGCCCATGTCAAGTTTGCTGGAAGTCTGCCGCCAAAGAAGGGGAAGAGAGACGGGTATCAATGGCCAGAGTGGTGGCAGGGAGAGGTGTTGGAGCGGAAGGAGGGGAGGAAGATCGTGGTGGTGTCGCAGGGGACGCTGGCGAGGGATTACACGATGCTGCTGGCGCCTACAATCAAGGCTTTAGCGGGGAGGGAGGATGTGTTGGTTATTGCGCTGCTGGGGAAGCAGGGAGTGGAAACGCCGCCGGAGGTGTTGCCAGAGGGGGTTGATCTCGGAAATGTGAAGGTGGTAGACTTTATACCGTATGACTCTGTCTTGGAGCATGCTGATGTCATGGTGTTCAACGCGGGGTATGGAGGTTTCGTGCATTGTATCGTGAATGGGGTGCCGGTCGTGGCTGCAGGATTGACGGAAGATAAATGTGAAGTGTCGGCGAGGGTCGAGTGGACAGGTGCTGGCATTAACTTGAGGACGGGGCGGCCGGCACCGGAGGCGGTGTTGGCTGCGGTTAATACGATTCTGGGGGATGATAAGTATCGCAAGAAGGTACAGGAGCTAGCGGGACAGGTGGCCAAAGGGAATCCTGTGGAGGCCGTAGAGAAGGAGATCAGATCTCTTTCGTGACACGAGACATGGGTGATGTAATACAGACAAGAATTTTCACATATTAGGTACCTGACAAACGCTCCATTGGTACCCAAGAAGTTTGGCCGCGGATCATTCCATTGCCGATGGCTGCTGTTGTAATTGTCAACAACCTATCTGGGACAACTAAAACGCATGAACGAGGTCGAATAGGGAACTGATATCTCCACACATTACTTTCCGTCGTCCTTTGAAGCAGCAGATTTAGACCACTCATCTTAATAGAAACACTAAACCGAGCTGATCCGGTCGGCCCAGGCGCCGCAATGATGGCTACTAGTCTTCCTAGCTAGTCAAACTTGTCAAGCAGGTGGAATTGTAGACCTGAGGATTGTACAGCATTCAAAGCCAAATGTGCCTGAGCAGGGAATGGCAAAGAGACTTTCTCAACATTTGAGAAATCTACTCTTCTTGTTATCGCGACACCACGACAAGTTGTTCCAGGACATTCAGGCCTTGCAGGACGCCGTCTGCTCTACACCTACGAATTCATGCCTTGGGCTCCCAGCTCCTGTTCAGTCCATTCAAACACCTTCGTAGCCAGGCCTTGATCGTTTGCCCAAGCTGATCCGCAACCCTTGACACCAACAGGGTGATAATACTCTCCCGTTTCCACCTGCTCAGAGGGTCCAACGGCAGCCCAAAGTTGGTTGAGACACCCAACTTCAGGTTTCGTCAACATCCACCGGAGGAGCCAGTCCGCAAGTCTTGCGAGTTTGTATTTGCTGATAGTGTCCCCTCCTATATTTGTGCTCACCACTCCTGGGTGCAGTGAGACACACTTGACCTCAGGATACTGGTTTGCCAGCGCCTTCATCCAGAGAATATTCGCCAGCTTACTCTGTGCGTATCGTGTCCTATACAAATCTTGTCAGTCTTTAAGATATGCAAGTCACCCACTGGACAAACGCTTACCACCAGAGGCTTGTCTTCATATCTGTCTTGACGTGCGAAAAGTCCAACTTAGGGGAAGATTTGTGCGCACCCGAGCTCACCGCAACAATTCTTACATCCTTCCGCTCTTGCATTTCTGCCGTCTTGATCAAAAGTGGCATCAACAGCTTTGTCAAAGCCGCATGGCCCATGTGATTGATCCCCCAGTGAACCTCATATCCATCCTGTGTTAGTCCCACTGGCATTGCCATGACCCCGGCGTTCAGGATCACGATGTCCAACCTTTCAGACTCCCTCAGCACTTTCTCGGCGGCCGCTTTGACGGATTGCAACGAAGCGAGATCGAGGACAAGCGGAACGATAATGGTCGAGGCCAAGGGAACCGCGGTCGCGATCTCATTTATGGCGGACTGGATCCTGCCGATATCCCGAGATGCGAGCCAAATACGTGCAGGGGGCGACGGCGAGTGCTGAAGGAGAGCTTGAATGGTGGCTTTGCCGAGACCGGAGTTTCCGCCCGTGATGAGGATTGTCTTGCCTTGGAGAGAAGGGATGGAGGTGGAGGGGTCAAATTTGATGCCGCCAAGGCCAAGGAGAGAGATCAAGGTGTTTTTGAGCGACTCCATCTTTTCTTGATGCTCACTGCTGGATACAGCGGATATCGATGTTGCTTGGTGTTCTACGAATAGTTGATTTTGCCCGAAATGTGGCGGCTGGCGAACAGCTGTCCGGTGTGGCTTGCATTAGCGCCGACGATAACGCGATGATTGGGTGGCTGACGTTTATTGATCTTGCTTTTGCTTTGGCCAGGTACCTAAGAGTTCATAAGCGGATGGACCATCAATTTTTCAAATACCGTAACCTAGGTACTCGAGGGGCATACTCTTTTTTCATTTTCTTTTCACAATAGCCTGAAATTTAACTACCTGGTAGTCTTCGCTATGAGGGGGTTCAAGAAATAAGAGCGCTCCTGCAGGAGGTGTACTTCACGGGTCTCATCTGAGCTTAGATACCTTGATGTCCTAGCTTTAATGGCTTTTGATCTTAACTTTGATAGCTTTTAATCCCAACTTTACTAACTTTCAATCCCAGCTTTTAAATTATACAATCCTAAAGTAATATTAGTAGCTTTCATTCTCGGCCTTTTAACACTACCTATAACGCGAACTTCGCGTAATAATAGTCCTATCCAACTATAATATTTTAAAATCTTAAAATAAAGATATCGATATAAATAAAAGAGCCTTCGAGCCTCTTGTGTTATTTGACTTGTAATCTATGGTCTTGCCACTCACCTCGCTTAAGTAAGGTAAGTACCTAGGCTTTGGAAGTAAGATATTTAGTTATGTAATGAGTCTAACGTACTTTATAAGCGAGTCGGTCATATAAGTGGGTCGGTCACTTTTCGACCGCGACGCGTCCTCCTACACTCAACATCAACTTTCTCTACAACCCAACATGCCTCCTACTTTAAATGAAGCCAGGATAGCCTTGGCCCTTGAGGCTATTCAAAATACTCCGAAATTAAGCCTCCGAGCCGCAGCAAAGCTATATAATATACCATTCTCAACCCTCCGTGACCGACGCGCCGGCCGGCCTACACGACGCGATACCACGCCTAAATCGAAGAAGCTTACTTAACCCGAAGAGGATGCTATTGTTCAATACATTATTGAGCTATATACGCAAGCTTTTCCACCAAGATTATGTAGTATGGAAGATATAGCCAACTAACTGCTACGCGTACGCGACGCGCCCCCTATTGGCAAGCTCTAGGCACATAACTTCGTCAAATACTAGCTATAACTCCGTACGTATTTTACACGTAGATATAACTATCAGAGGGCTAAGTACGAGGATCTAAAGGTTATTAGCAAGTAGTTTACGCTTATGCGGAATACTAAGGCCAAATACGGTATCGTAGATAACGATATCTATAACTTTAATAAAACTGGGTTTATAATAGGTATTATCTTTATAGATATAGTAGTTATAACCTCGGACGGCCTTAATAAAGCAAAACTAGCTTAACCTAATAACCGCAAATAAATAACGGTAATCTAAGGAGTTAATACCCTCGGTTAAGCTATCCCTCCTTTTATTATCTTAGCTATATAATACCACTTTACTAACTAATATACCGAGTATAACTTACCGTTTACCTGGCGTATCGTAATTACCGATAATAGCTGGACTATTAATATAGTAGGCTTAGATTAGATTAAATACTTCGATTATTATATAGCGCCCTATATAAAGGGCAAATACCGGTTATTAATCCTCGACAGCTACGAAAGCTACTACTCGACCGAATTCGAGCGCTATTGTTAGCAGAACAACATTATTACGCTCTATATACCTCCGCATTCCTCCTACCTCCTTTAGCCACTCGATATCGGCTGCTTTAAACTATTAAAGCAGGCGTACGGCCGCCAGATCGAAGACTTAATACGCATATATATCAACTACATAAGTAAGCTCGAATTCCTTTATACCTTCCGCGAAGCCTTCTTTACCTCTATAACGGAGAAGAATATATAGGGTAGCTTTATAGGTGCTGGCCTTATACCGTATAATCCAGAAAGGGTGCTTTCTAAATTAGATATAAAGCTTCGTACACCAACACCTCCAAACTCACGGCCCGGCACTGCACAACCTTGGGTCTCCCAAACACCACACAACCCTCGAGAAGCTAATTTATAGTCAACGCTTATTAAGACTCGCATTGCCAACCATCAAAATAGCTCTCCGACTTTAATATTAGCTACGGTAGACTAGCTTACTAAAGGTACAACGGCTATAATGCACCAGGTGGCTCTCCTTCGTGCAGAGGTCTCGTCGCTCCGTAAGGCCAATGAGGTACTAAGCAAGCGCCGGAGAGCCAAAAAAACACGCGTAAAGCTTAGAGGGTCACTTACTGTACAAGAGGCACAGGATCTACTGGATCAGAAGGCCGTAGATGGGGAGGGAGTGCAAGAAACGCAGCCGGATAGTAGTAATGCAGGGGGGGCTCGTACGAAGGTTCGGTGCTGTGGTGTGTGCGGTAAGCCTGGCCATAATGCCCGCACTTGCCAGGAGGCTGCAGAAGGGTCTGATTCAGCTGTTTCTGATGTAATTATAGTTGGTTGATAGTTTCGTTGTATTGCAATGGAGGATGGTATTCGAAGGGTGGTCAAAAGTGACCGGCCCACTTATATGACCGACTCACTTATAAAGTACGTTATAAGACCGGAGCGAGATACTATAGCTGATGAATTGTATTTACAGGTTTCAATATGAAAGGTATCTACCTAGTGATCATGTAAAGAGGAAGACAGTTAAACTGATTTCTGCTGGTGGTTAGAAATGTATATATACGAAGCACAGCCGCAGGAACAACAGCAAGCGAGCGGAGCAGCCAGAGAAGCAACGAACGGAAAAGGGTGCGCCTTGCGTCTGTCTGAGAACCGAGGGGAATGCTATGCCGGATCCCTCGGGCCAGCGTGCGCACCAGTGACCGAAGTTGCAAAGCATCCTTGCACGAGCTGTGGCCCAGAAGTGGCTGCAAGACCGTCTGTCACATCTTGTATCACCGTGAACCAAGTGTCCAACTCTGTCAATAGAACTGCAGTCGGAAAAGATCTTCAGCCAAGCAAAATGAAAGCAAAGCCGAGAAGAAGAAGGAAAGGAAGCAGAAAGCGGTGGAGGCTGGGGAGGAAAGGAAGAAAAAAAGAGGGGAAAATACAACCCAAGGAACAGGTTGGCTCCAATAATGATGGCAGTCGGAGGTAAGATAGTCGCTTTCATAATGTTGGAACTTTTGGGTGCTGCGGCAGGAACGCAATTCAAGGCTGAAGAAAACGGGGTCTTCTCTAGATACCTTACCTAAGCGGATCATATTGAAGAACACAGGTGTTTGATGTTCTTTTGGAGTCGTGTCCATTGAAAGTGCTGGGCCACTTGACAACCCCGCCATTTGACCCCTCACCTTCCAGGTGGCAGACTGGGTAGCCACTCTCCCTCTCACTAGCACTATAGTCGCGGCCCAACGTGCTTGCCATCGGCATTTTCCGTTCGAAACCCGCAAGAAAATGTATCTGGTTAATGTAGCCACAAAAACGGTCGAAATCTTTGGCTCTGACAACACTCCGCCCCATGCAATTCTGTCGCATACGTGGGGCAACGAAGACGACGAGCTTTCTTTTCGCGAGATCAAAAATGGACTCCTCAAACCTGGTTCAATTGGCTTCTTCAAGCTTGACGGGTGCTGTAAAAAGGCCCAGCTTGATGGACTCGACTACGTCTGGATCGATACCTGTTGCATCGACAAATCCGACCATGTCGAACTCAGCGAGGCAATCAATTCAATGTTCAAGTGGTATCGCAACGCCGCCATTTGCTACGTCTATCTCTCTGATGTGTCACCCCACAACCGCTTCTCGCACAGCCGTTGGTTTCGGCGAGGGTGGACACTTCAAGAGCTCATCGCCCCCCGAGAGCTGAGTCTGTACAGTTCGAATTGGACCTTCATCGGATCTCGAGAGGATCTCGCATCACAGATTGAGCTGATCACTGGAATTCCGGAAGACTTCCTATATGGAAATGGTGATTTTCACCGAGCAAGTGTCGCCCAGCGATTCTCTTGGGCCTCAAAACGAACTACGAAGCGTAAAGAAGACATGGCTTACTGTCTCCTTGGTCTGTTCGACGTTTCACTGCCCATCATCTACGGCGACGACCACGCGTTTGCACGACTTCAGCGGGAAATAATGATCAAGTTGCGTGATGATTCCATTTTTGCTTGGTGCGTTTGGTCAACAGGCCAGTATCAGTCCGTCTCAAGAGCTGACTACCTATTGTTAGGGGCCTAGACCACCAACTTTCCACAGAAGCCCAACCATGGAATGGATCTGGGGCATCTGCTGGCGTGCTCGCTGAATCTCCGAGGGACTTTGAGCAGTGTGGACGCATCACATCTCGGGGCTTTCACAACAGTCCATCACACAAATTCGTCATCGAGAGCGGATTTCTCTGCATTACAACAACCATTTACACGGCAGAGAATGGTGTCATATATGGTCTTCTGAGCTGTGGTCTCCAAGATCACACACCGGAAGGAGTAGTAGGTATCCCTCTCCAGGCCAACACCTCTGGAGACTTTTACTTCAGACCGCAGGGTTGCAATGCAAGGCTGTTCCCCAAGCAGTCAGAGGCCTTGCAACAGGAGGGAGGTTTAGGGATCTCGAGTCGGTCAATCCATATCCAAATGTTTCGCCACCAAGAACTGCCCACATTGTTGAAGCCAACTTGTTCGTTTAGAATCAGGACCGCTGGCTCCCAACTCAAGGTCGCCGAGGTTTATCCATCAGGACGCCTACACGACAATCTGATTCACATGACGGCTAAGCACAACAGCCCTGAAGCTGTGGACCGGACCTGGGTCCGACTACGGCGACATGGGAACGCCAACGATTTACAGCCCGACTTTGTTCTAGTTCTCAGCTTTACACCACAACGAGACGGAGAAGGCAAGGCAGCTTGTGCAGTTGCAGTATGCTCATGTTTTACTACGCTGAAGGAGATTGCCGCGAATTCGCATCTGCTGTGGAAAAGCATCTTCATCCGACCACAAGCTAGCAACGGCCCTCAACATGTCTCTGCGATTTTGAGATCAATGCCAGATTCCATGACCGGCCATCCAAGAATTGCTGTGGTGGTTTCGTCCATTGTCTCGCCCCCTCCTTCCACCATCAACTTGCCGCAGCAGTTGGAGCGAGTTAATTTGCCACAGAGATTCATCAGCGCTTTGGAAAATGAAGATACCCTTAACCAGCGCCTGGCTCGCAAGACCGACGAGCGTCAAGTCCAAGTAACCAGATTGTCAAGGGCACAGGGGATGTTGAACGTCCTTTCGAAACAAATCGAAAAGCTGGAAGCGGATAAAAAGGCTTTGGAGGCTGAAGTCCGGGCCTTCGAGGCAGATGGAGATAAGCTGCAGGAGGAAAAGAATGCTCTTGAATCGAAGAGGACTATGGTGACGCTGAACAGAAAATATCTGCAACGATGCATGGATGAACACCACGATGGCCGTGACGAGTGGCTTGCTAAGCTCCTGACACGAATTGAAACGGGTGCAATAACATCTGACGATGACTCGTTCCTTGATCGCCGGCCAGAAAACATCATCAGGCTCCTGATTGCCATCGAAAATTCTGTTCAGCCCTCAAGCAAGACACCTGGCGTAGATGTTACACCCCTTGTCTACGCCGTCCAGAGGCGTCGTTCCGAACTTGTACAACGGCTTCTTGACCAAGGGGCTGATGCTGACGAGAAATACTTGAACGGCAAAACAGCCCTCTTGGCTGCGGTGAAGTCTGCCGACAAGGCCCTTGTTCAACAGCTGCTTGAAAATGGAGCAAAGGTGTGGCCGGCGCTACTCTGGACGGTCCAGTACCCGCACAAAACAACCCTCTCGGAGCTTCTGGCACTGGATCAGGCAGCCAACGAGGTGAATCTCGAGAAACTTCGCATGCTAATGATGCTAGCTGCAAATCAAGGATCCCGGGCCTCTATTCTGGCTCTCTTGTCATGGGGCGAAGGAAAATTAAGGTTCGATCTCAGCGTCAAAGCAAACCAGGATATTGTATGGGCCGCTGCGGCAAAGGGGCACAAGTCAGCGGTGGAAACGCTCATCGAACATGACTCTAGTTCGCACCCAGCCAGTTGCCAGCGATTACTGCTACGGTCAGCGTTGGAGAACTGTGCTGTCCTCGCGTACATTTTACTCAAGAAGTCCAAAGCAGATGCCACAGTCAGATACTTTGGTGGTCGCAACGTTTTGTGGCTGGCCGCTGATCGAGGGCATGACGCTGTTGTCGAGGCCTTGCTCAAAACTACCAGCGCAAGCGTGGTGAACGAAAGAGACGACTTTGACCAAACCGCGCTATCACGCTCTGCTGAAAACGGACATCTCAATGCTGTCATGGCATTAATGCAATACCAAGACCCTTCCATCGCAGACTATGCTGACCACACAGCGGTCTGGTATGCCGTCATCAACGGCCATCTAGATGCTGTGCAGTGCTTGCTCAGACACAAGTCTGTCAGGGATGATCTATGGGAAGTGGGAAAGTTGCTGTGGTGGGCTGTGGAGTCTGAACAGGAGAACATGGTGGACGTCATCTTGAGCAGAGACTGTGGGCCGTTGAGCTTTCATCTGGGGTACCACGACCCGCATGCCTTGCTCTGGAATGCGATCGGAAAGGGCAACACAAAGATAATTGGCAAACTGCTGGAACACAAACCGTTTCAACATGAGCTTGCCAACCGAGACATTCTACGATACGCAGGCGAGTGGCACTGGAACGAGGTGGGCAGGGTTGTATCCAGCACTCTCACGACAAAGGTCCAGGAGCAGATGACTGTTGTGGTCGACCGAGTCAAACCTCATACCGAGAACAAGAAGCGAGTCAGGTCCGGGTATCGCGAGGAAACGAGCAAAGCAAGAGGAAGCATGATACAGTTTGAAACACTGAGCGAGGTTGAGGAAGAGGACTAGCGTTCCATTACCTCGTCTTTGTCTTTATTTCGTTGTGAGGTCTGTCCAGAGTATCTAGCTGCCACCCTGATGTCCTGGCTCAATCCTCAGTGGTGGGAATAGGCATCCTCTCAATATCCCACTTCAACAACCTGTCGTCAAACTCTCCATTCCACCTCACCCTCACGACCTGCAAGTTACTCTGATAGAAGCAAGTAGCAACAGTCCCCTCGTCGTCCTGATCGGGCGGCAGCGCAACTTCCTCCCCATCCGCATCAAAACCGCTCGCCATGGTGACACAGGCGATATCCGTGTACAGATCCGGGGGCGCCAGCCTGTTGACTTGGTCTGTGTTTACCGAACCCCAGTATGGTTCAGTGATGTCGGAGACGGTGAACAAGAGTGCAAATTGTCGGTTTCGATCGATGTAGGCGACGCCAACGTTGACGCCGTTTGGTGCGAGCCAGCCCGTGGTATAGCCTTCTGGTCCGGGTGTTGGGATTGCTGTTGCCATCACATTGGGGATTGCTGGTCTGACTTGGTTACTGTCGGCAGCGGCGAGATCAATGGGGCTTGGAAGAAGTGTGAATGCACGGTCGGCGATGGTTGTCGGCTGGGCCAGTGTCGGGATCGCGTCTTGTGGTCGTCTTGCTACGGCGAAGGCGGAGATGGAGGATTTGCCTCCCTGAGAGTCGGTGGGGAGGTTTATTTCTCCGACTGTTTCAACGTTGCTTAGCTGGCCAGGTACTCAAGGTAGGTGGATGATTGGATGGATGCTGAGGGGGAGGCTCACGGATTGGCAGATAGTATCCCTCCCATCTTGTGTTGTCCTGATTTCTATGCGAGAAATTCAGACGGTCGTTGGAGTCGTGATAAAAGATGACGTATCCATTCTCCGACTCCGTTTTGTCGTCGGGATTTGATGATTTCCTAAAGCCAGCGCTGAGGGGAATGATGGACAACTTGGAAGTCAGCTTCGCCTCGATGGTAAGGTTGCGGATGTTCCAATCTGCCCCTGGCTCATAGCTGCTGTCCAACTGATTGCGCGCCTCTGCCAACTTCGCGATCCATTTGTTGTTGGGAGGCTGGTTGTTACTGTTGGACTCTTGGTATCCGTGGACGATCCAAGGCCAGTAGGCGGCAATGGCGGACGTGTCTGGGCTATTGGTGGCTATCTGTTTTTCTGAAATCCGGGTTTTATTTGTTTGGTTGCCTTCGCTGTCGAAGTCGAAGCCGATGACTTGGCTCCCGCTGCCCGCGTCAGGATCATGCTGATTTGTTGATGAGGTTGGCGTGAGGTGCGCGGTATCCGCGGAAGGACAGGAAACACAAGTCCGACCAAGATATTTGGTGCTGATGAACAGATTCACGCCGGGCTAGGAATTATCATCAGCATCAGGTACTCACGGCTATCCTTGTCGTATATGGTTATGTTGACAGACGTTGTATTCGGAGCCGTGCAAAATAGTGGAGGCAGCCATGGACCATATTTTTCTGCCGCCGTACTCTGGCGGTGCTGGCTCCAGTGTGAAACTGGCCGGGGCTTTCAATACGCCCCCTCGCTTTGTATCCCAGCGGAGCATGCGTGGCTGGCGGCTCCAGTCTTCGTAGAAAAGCCATCCTTCACTGCTCCCATCTCGTCTCTTTCTCGCCGTCACTGCAAGTGATGCCGCATCACCGATCGCATTGTAGCCCAAATCTGCTATGTGGGCGTTGCCAGACGTGTTGGTGCTTGCTGTGTTTTCGTCATTCGCCGATGTCTCCCTTTGACGAGCAGCGTTGCTACCCAGTACACCACCAAGAACCGCACTGACAGCGATGGCTACCAGGACGACGCTCGCGATGATTAATATCCTCTTTTTCTGTCTTCTGGCGAGCCCGGGTTGATCAATCGCTTCGGTCTGCGGTAGATCCGCCACCTCTGGGAAGTCAGTGCTCACAGGCTGAGGGGAGTGGGCTCCAGACTCCAGACTATTCCGGATTTTGCGGTCGACTTCACACGTCGGGACCGTGTACTTTGCGCTTTCCGGTGGACGCGCCTGGGCCAAGTGATCCGTGTTGCGCAGGAGCTCGTGCGGCACGACCTCGAGCCCTGGCTGCTCTGTGAGGAGCTCCTTCTGCTTGGTGCTCCATGTGTCAGCGTCAGCTTCCACTTCTGTCCTGGCCATGTCGATGTGCTGGCCGATGAAGATGGCTTATACCTATAAGTTGGAGGACAAAAAGGAAGAGAAAGGGGTCACATTTGAGGTGAACGCGAGCGATGTCACGCTATCTCTGTGGCAAAGGCGATGGCAGGTACAACTCTTCCAATCGCTGAGCGACTGGAGGCCCACTGATAGACGATAGTCCGCTCTTAGTGAACTTGGCATCTCATAGAGCGGAGTCCAAGAGCAGGGGTGACTATGGGCGTCGATGCCTGCATTTCCATCTCGATCCACCAAATGTTGTTGTAATAAATTGCGTCTATTGACTAGTAGATAGGTACATGGCATAGATCTTTATCCAGTGTTCCCAAAATAACCAACTTCTACTCCACAGATACTGTTCACGTGACAATTTTATTTTCACCGTCGTTGTTCATAAAATCTACTCTTCAAGTCCCATCCTAAACACGACACAACCTCCCATTCTGTCCCGCCGGATACCCATCCGCCGTGAAAACCCTCCACTCCTCGCTCCCCACCGTCGTCTGCGCCCAAAACAGCCCCCACGGATCCCTCTTCTTCTTGATCTTCAACAGGTTCTCATAATTCTTCCCAAAAAAGCTGTCCTGCCAGTTCTTCTCCGCCGGATCGCCCTCGTTCATGTACGACCCGGCGCCAGGCGTCAGCTGCTTGAACACATCGGTGTACTTGTACGAGTGTTCGTCCCTTGCCTTTGCTTGCGCGGTGGTCAGCCCGGCGGGGACAACCTCCATTAGAGCACCGGGGAGCACAGTCTCTCTCCACGCGGGGTGAACAGCGCTGTTCTCGCAGCCGGGGTAGCCGGCGACTTTGCATGTCGGGGCGTAACCCCAGCCGTGGAAGACGAGGCCGCCTTCCTCGACGCCGGCGCGGATGGAGGCAAATGTTTTGTTCCAGAGGTTGTCGTTGACGAAGTTCTTGCGGGGGAAGAGCCGGGAGCGGTACCGGGTGTTTGTTGGGTTGGAGAAGCCTGTTCGTTGGCCGTTGCCGGCGTAGAGAGTGGGTGCGATTTGGCTTGCGGGAGGGAGGGAGACGGGAATCGAGAGGGCGTTGAGCTGGGTGTAGAGAGGTTGCAGGGCAGCGATGGCAGCAGCAGGGGTGATGTCGGGGATGATTTGGTTCGAGGTGAAGGCGAAGCTGTTGTTGCCCAGGGGGAAGATATAGCTGAAGCAGTAGCCGCCGAGTTCTTGAACTTTCAGGCAGTAGTGATAAGAGAGTTTGACACCCTCCCAGAATTCTGCTGCTTTGTTGTTGACAAAGTTGCTATTTGGAGGAGGCTGGATCCCTTGGTTGACGACGATGGGGAGGGGATAGCGGCCATCGGTAGAGTCGCTTGGGAAGCCGATGTTGCCGAAGTTGAGGCCGACAGTGACAGTGGTAATCGGTGAGTAGGCCTTGACTACCACAGAGGTAATCACGCCCCAGGTGCCTGTCAAACACGTTAACGTCCACTCTTTCACGCATATCCTGCACGAAACCACTTACTGCCACCACCACCCCTCAACGCAAACCACAGATCCTCATGATTAAGAGGATCAACGGTCAAAAACTGCCCGTCAGCAGTGACCACGTTAATCGACAACACCTGATCCGCACCCAGTCCATACTTGGACGTCAACGTCCCATGCCCAGCAACCGATACCCACCCTCCCACAACACCAACAGTCCCCCATCCCGGCCCAACCAGGGAGATATTATACCTCGCCATATGGTTAAACAACTCAAAAGACTCAATCCCCGCACCGACATGCGCCGCTGGACCCGTGTATTTTCCCACGGTAAAGTTGGGAAGATACTCGAAATCCTTGAGGTTATGCACCCAGATACTCAGCGACCCAGCACCCATTGACCTCCCGCCAAAGTCATGGCCAGTATTCCTATCCTTCCGTCAGTTCCAATTCCCCATTGATCTTTTCTTCAAGTACTCACTTGATCACCACCCTCAAATTGTTATTTCTCGCAAAATTCACCGCAGCCTGCACATCTCTCACACTAGTCACATTGACCACGTACTCGGGCCATCCTCCCCTCGTGCATTGACCGGTAGCATTTACATTGAGCGTGCAGGTGCTTCCCTGGGGCCACTCGGTCAGCGTCGTCAACGGCTCGTCCAGCCAAAAGTGACTCTGCCCAGCTTCAGTGGCCAACCACTGGCATCTTGTGGCATTTTGGAGGGGGCCGGGGTAGCATGCTGCCTGGGCTGGTTCCGGTCGCAGCAGAGAGCCATTGAGAAAGGTGCCGAGCTTGGACCACTCCGACTGCGAAGGCCAGTCAGATGTGCCTGGAAAGGCGCGACATTTTGGCTTGGAACGGGGAGGTTTGGATATATCGCCGAAGGAGAGGGAGGGAAAAGAGCGGGTGTCGGAGGAGGTGAGGAGGGTTTGTTCGTAGGGGAAAAGGATTTTGTTTTGTTTTGGGGGTTTGGGGCTTCCACCGGCGGCTGCTAGACCGAGGAGGGAGAGGGTGAAGAGGGCGTGCATGGTTCAACCGTGGTCACCAAAGGTTGGTTGACTGTGCCGCCACGAATTCTGCGGGCAGGTGGTGGGATGTGATGTGGAATTTGTAGGAAATTCCAGAACACTGGAAGCCAAGAACCGCCCAGTCGCATCTGTTGGTAGACACAGACATGGGGAAATGATTGTCTGTCTCCGAAGGCTTCCCTCGCGGCAGACCTCCTCCAGGATTTCCTTTAGGAGATACCTAGATCCCAACAGCCGTTTCGGTGTGGTACGGATGCATGCCGGTCAGTTGTTGGTTGTAGTGATTCCGCTCTGACCACCAATATTGCCAACATTGCCATCCTTGTTCCCTCCCCCGGAATTAGCCCTGTGCTTTTTGCCGTTCAAGCACTGGACTTGACGTGTTTTGCAAGAGGTTGGTGGGGAGGCCGCGAGGCGCCAGGATTATGATCCAGAAAGTTCCCAGAGGGGCAACCCAGGCTGGGATCCAATCCCCGGGAGCCTGTCCGGGGAAAACAAGGGTGACGAACAAGTCGCATGGGTAAAAAATCCTCCTTCCCCCTCAAGATCCCACGTCCCTTCTCCCTGGCCCTGGCTTGCCACGTCTGCATATGCACCCCATTTGATGGTCGGATGCAACTTCTTACAGCTTCGTCACCCTTAATCAGCAAAGGCCCACGGATGTGGTGTATAGATTGAGGCTGGAACACCTATTGTTCCCGCCATGCTTCTCTTGCAGAACGTCGATCCCTTCTCCAAATTGCGTCTGGCCCCGTGACGGGAAAGCTATTATTGTGCTAGTAATTGGAACCATGTGGTTGGGGGTGGGGGAAGGGGCTGCCAGGCGAGGGACAATGCTACCTTAACAGCACCAACCGCGCCGTTGAGCTGAGGCCCGATATTAAACGAGTAATTTGGAGAACCTGGGCATATATATGAGGGGTTATGTAGGGTTCTTGTAAGAGTAGTGGTAACCAGAACTACGGGACGGTACGGAGGTGGGTATGGGGGATGAAGAGGTCCGTCCCTTCATCGGCCAACCTTCTGAGTGCCGAATCCTAGGATCATAAGAGCTAGGTAGTATTTTTCAAGGAATTGGCAGGTTGCATCTATACCTAGCTAAGCGATCTATCAGCAACTAGTATCAAGAAAGCTGG
Organism: Triangularia verruculosa; assembly: GCA_033296885.1. Classification (NCBI taxonomy): domain Eukaryota; kingdom Fungi; phylum Ascomycota; class Sordariomycetes; order Sordariales; family Podosporaceae; genus Triangularia; species Triangularia verruculosa. The sequence goes on along the minus strand of MU863964.1, from coordinate 2,849 downwards.
ATGGAGGCCTACCAATGACTGCTGTTTTGCTCCAATTTATTGGACTGACCTGCAGGTCTGTGCAAGCATCATACTCGGGCGCTCGGGTTTCCTTCGAAGGGCACCACGAAGGTTGTAAGAAAAAAGTCCGGATAACGGTATTATCTTCGATCTAATCATGTGTCTAATCAAGATCTCTATATCGTGTATTATCCGATTCCCAATCCCCAATCATCCTCCCAAAACCCAAAATGAGTTTAAACATTCGCGACATCAATTACACCCCAGAACCATTCAACAACATCAACAATCTTATGCACCAGGAAGCCTTGGAGGCCTTGCATTAGCAGCAGCCACAAAATGGCCCCAGGTAATCAGTTCCCGACTGCAATCATCCTGGTCAATCGAGCACTCAATCAACGTCGGCCCCTGCGTGTTCTCCGACGCCACCTTGACCGCAGCTTGGAGCTCCCCGGCTGTCTTTGCCGACAGACCCTTTGCGTTGCCATCCTCGCCGTTGAAAGCATGCATTAGCAGCGCATAGTTCCAATTCTTGATCTTGTTGTAGCTTCCATCATGAATCTCAACCTCGATGGTGTAACCGCGATTGTTGATCAAAATGATGGTGATCGGTAGGTTGAACCTCACCATCTGTGATACCTCCTGAGCGGTGACTTGGAACGAACCATCACCAACCATCACAATCGTCTTGCGGTCCGGGTGTCTGAGAGCATAGCCAAAGGCTGCAGGGATCGACCACCCAATGTGACCCCAGGCCATTTCAATCTCAAACTGTGCGCCTGGCGGTAGCTTGAGCTGCACGCCGTTGAACCAGCTATCCCCAGTCTCAACAAAAAGGGCGGTCTTGGAGTCGAGCAAAGCCTGAATCTGCCTGCTGATCTCCTTGCGAGTGAGCTCGTCGTCGGGTGCAGCAGTGTGAACGAGAACCGGGTCGGGCTTCAGACGGTTGTATTCAATCATGGTGGTGCTGTTGTACGTGACCTGGGTTGTCAAGTGGGATAAGAATTCGCCGACACGAACGCGGCTGAAGTGGGCGCCAGGGAAGGTGACATGGTCCATCTCTGCTTCCATGAGTGGGATATCTGGCATGGCTGTCCAGCCAACTGTACTGTAATCTGTGAAGACTGTCCCAACGCACAACAATGCGTCAGCCCAATGGACGATGGAGTCAGCTGCGCCGGTGCTGACTGTACCCCAGAAGATACCAACGAATTGCTTGTGATCCTCGGGGAACATGCCCTTGGCTGCTGGCTGAACGGCGACTGCACAGCCCATGGCTTCTGCTAGCTTGACGAGGGCCTCCTCGGCACCATCACCTGCACGGCGAAGCTTGGGGCCGATGAGGATGACGGGCTTGAGTTTACCCGAGAGGTACTCAGCTGCGCAGTTGGCAGCTGCCTCTAGGGCCGCCTTGTCGCTCGTTACGGGATCGGTGACTGCGCTGATGGGCCCCGGATGGACACACTCGGCGCCGGAGAGATTTGTGGGGATCTCGATGTAGCAGGGCTTGCGAGCGAGGAGGGCGCGACGAATGGCACGATCAATTAGACGAGGGGCTTCGTGTGCTCGGGTGATGGCGACGGCACAGCAGGTGATCTTCTCGGCCATCTCTAGCTGGTAGCTGTAGTCGGTTGTGCCCAGTGTGTGGTGTAGAAGGTGGAATTGGCTGGCATCGTTGGTGTTTGGTGAGCCACTGATGAGGATCAATGGCAGGTTCTCTGCGTAGGCACTGCCGGTGCCGTTGAAGGCAGACAGGGCTCCAACGCTGAAGGTGACGACGCAGGCAGAGACTCCATTGGCACGGGCATACCCCTCAGCTGCCAGCGAGCAGTTGAGCTCGTTGGCGCAACCCACTTCAGTGAGGTTGGGATTAGCTTGGAGTTTGTCAAGGAGGACGAGGTTGTAATCGCCTGGCACGACAAAGTGATGTCGAATGCCAATCTGCGCGAGACGTTCGGCGAGGTAATCTCCAACAGTGTACTTTGTTGGAAGTGGCGACATGGTAATGTGCGATGTGTGTATGGTAAAGAAGCTTGCGAAAGCATAGTGAATACCGGCTGTGGAGGAGATAGCGTGTCGACCTTTATCCTTCTTTGACCAAGAGTTCTCGAATGTTTCGTGTAGGGCCTCCGAGTGATGTTGGCGAAGCCGGCGATGAACTGGTCCCACTGCTCCCGCTGATGTCCCTGGCTAGAACCACCGAGCAAAGCTTATCTCGACCACCCCACGCCCGGAATGGACCGGCGCCGTTGAGGCTCTGGCACCCATAGGCCTGGGTTCGCTCGCGTCCCGAGAGAGCGTGGCGTGAAAGGCGTCAATACGAAGCTGCAGTATCTTGCCAGCCATTGCGATCATGATCATCAGGTGGTTGTGTGCAGCCGATATCGTTTAGGCAGGGCTTTCGGTGGACGGCCCGATCCTTGAGGCATTGAAAAGTGGACATCTCGAGTCGATCAGCCCATGGTCTCGATGCGCTGGTTGAGATGCAACCGCGGGGAAACCCGGCGGTAAGCGCGGCTGCAAGGTCTGAGTAAAGTCTTGAGGTACAGTCATTTCCGTTGCCCGTGGGATGATAATCGGAACGCTGGGTGCAGGATACAGTGTGCTGTGGATTTGTCAGGTATTAAGATGTTAAGGAAAACAGCACAATCGATAGGCCAAGATCTGGTGATGTTGCCGAACACGCAGCTTGGCAGGTGCCCACTTGGGCCCCACAGCTGGCACCACCCGCTTCCGCGCGAACATGCTACCTAGCCACGCGGTGGACAAAAAAATTGGTACTGCAAAAACCGGTTTCGACCCCTGCTTCACCACCACCACCTACATCACCACCAATTCCAACCACCAAA